>JANHGB010040570.1:34351-59956 GCA_026283785.1 Coracopsis vasa | reverse complement strand
GGGGGGGAGAACGACTAAGTCGGGGGGGAAGTGAGAGAGCGACTGCATGGATGGGCTTAAACCACAACAGTTTGTCTCCAGCAGTCTCTGAATGGAGGAGACAGCCCTTCTGTTACTGAGAGCTCTGCCTAACACGCACATTGGTAAGTGACTGTAGGTTTCCGCATGTTAACAAAGTTCAGCCATGCTGACTTTGCAAAGAGGATTTGCAGGGCATTTAATACCAGTTTACCACCACAGCATCTCTCAACACCCATTTCCTTACCCAGCCACAGACAATACTCTGAGACCTACAGACTCGGGATCCTTGGCTACACCTCTAGGAGCCTTCAGGTGCTGCAAGCAATTGAGCAACCAGCAACAAAGGCAAATAACAAAGTAGAGTTCTTGGCCTAAACCTTAACTCTGTATAGCTGCTGCAAGGGACATTGCCACAGCAGAACTTGTCACTCAATTTTCTAGCTGGCATATCAGTTAGCTGCTGGTAACCTGTGTGTCTTCCTAAACTTTCTAAAGCAAGACCTAGAGAAATTTCCATATGAATTTAAACAGTTTTAAGCAGAGGAAACAGTTTAAACAGAAAATTTAAATTAAATGTAATGACTTGCCTTTATTACGCAAAAAGGAAAACCTTTAAAACTCAATTCATTTTTTGCTGCTGACCCTTCACGATTTCTTTATTGCTTGGATATGACAAAGCAGCTGCGTCTTCTACGTTTTCATACATTTAAGAACCTAACATTTATTTCCATATAAAATCACTTAATAGAAAAGCATTTGGTCATCTTGGAAAAAAATAAAAATCTAAGTCTAGGACTTGATTTTTTGAGTTTCCTTTTAGTCAACAAGAGAGCTAGGATTCTGCTTCAGCTGCTTAGGTTGTATCTGACCCTCACTGAAGCCTAGGATTCTGCTTCAACTGCTCAGGTTGTATCTGACTCTCATTGGAGCAGGAGTTCAGAAATAACCTGTGCATTGAAAAAGAGGCAGCACAATCAAATATTTGAGATCTGATCAATTCCTTTCTCAACAGATGGCAGCATTCAAGATTATATGGCTTGGACTTCTAGCTATCCAACACCCATACACATCCATACACACACATTCTGCATGGAACCATATTTCAGTAATAACAGCATTGTTTCAAGACTCCTCATCTCAGCCTGCTTTCTCTTGTGCTCCCACCCAAACGTGAGTAAGGAAACTTTGACCGTGTTAGTCTAGAAAGAATCACAGAGGCAAGAAGCAAGAGCCGGTGGCAGGATCCATTTCCCTCACATTCTGCAATGTTTGCATCAACTCAGCTTTTTTAGTCCCACATATTTTAGGGAAAGCCTCTTAAAAACAGCCCCAAGGTATTTTATCTTGTTATATTTAAGTGAAGACCCCTTCTCCATTTAGTCTTCAGGAAAGTATTCATCCTTAGGCCTAGGGATTTGGTAGACAGCAGCAACTCTCCTATAGTTTAATCTCAAGGATGCTGTGTAATCCAGTGCCTCTCAGATTAATCTAGCTATTGCTACGCTTCAGGAGGCTGACCTACAAACTACTTACAGATTGCCTACCGCTGCAGAACACAAGCTGAAGTTTTTAATTTGTGTGTCAGACAAGCTGAAAATATGAAGTTTTTACTCTCCTCCAGTTCACACTGATCAGTGCTTCTTCAGTAGCTGCAGTTGTGTGGATCCCTAGCATACACGTGTGGCCACAGCAAAGCTTAGCACTGTCTTATGTGTCTGCAAGATGTTGTTAATTCATTTCCTTCCTCCGTGACTCAAAAATCTTTTCAAAGTGACTCCATGAGGAGAATGACAGGGTTAAAGCAGTGAAGTAGGCAGGACTCCATCCAGGAGAAGCTCCTACACCAGCATGGAAACTTGAGCCCAAGCTTCACCTTTCCTAAGAGAGAGCCCGATCAGTAGGCTGAAATGGAGTGCATGTAACTTCTCACTGCTTCTCAACCTCCTGTCCTTAGCTTTATATACTGACCACATTACTCTTCCTGCTTTCCCCTCTGCTCTACACCAGGCTCTGTGGACCCCTGGTCCCCCCTTCAGTGCACGGGGAATGTCAGTGCCTCGTGGTGGATCCCCCTCAGTGGCAAGGCATTTAAGAGGCAGGGCCTCAAATATTCAGCCAGTCAAGCCCCTAGCTATTTATTGACCCAGTGTCTTCATACAGCCTCGTGCCAAACAATACCATGACCAGTCACTCATATGCTGCCCTGTGAGTCAGCAAAACTGTCCCAAACACCCTATCTACCCATCTTCCCTAACTGGCCTGATCAAAACTAGACAACATCTGTTAGAGGAGTAGCATTATGGGTCTGAACTCCAAAGTCACACCTGAATCACCTCAAATTTGTTTGCAGCCTAAATATTTGCTCAAAATTGTCTTTCTGCATTCAGATTTAGAAGAAAAGGAAGAAGAGATTAAACTGACTCAGAGATTAAACCAACCCATTACTCCCTCCAGGTTTCTACAGCTGCTTCCATCTGCACCTCAGAGAAGAGCTGGCAAAGTATAGCAACTGACCTATGTTCACTGAATTTAAAGGCCAAGGGCTGATTACTGAAAACTACACCAACTTGTTTCCAGCCCAAAACTCCATTCCCAGAAGACTTGGAGATTTAAAATGAAACCTGCTGGCTGACACGATCTTCCTCCTTGTTAGGATTATTAGTTTAAGTGCTGTGTTGAGCCAGCTACGCTAATTCTAGTTTCAAAGGAAATTAATCTTTGCTAGCCACATGGTCTGCATAACCACTATGGCTAGCAGGCTTTTTTCCCAGCGGTCTTCTGATGAAGAAGTGTAAGTCACATTAATTCATTAAGCGTGAGTACAATTTAAAGTACACCACAAATATCTCATCTGTGCTCTAGGGCATCTTCTGTGGGTCACAAACCACAATGTTAGGCAACCTATGCATACTTGTTTTCTGGGCTGCTTTCATTTTCATTAGTCTGTCCCAGAAGGATGCACATGGTCCTGCTGAACGCGACTTGTTTTAACTTAAGTGAGCAACTATGTGGGTATGCTCTGACCTGTCACAGTTTTCAACGACAAAAAGCCTTCTACCAGCTGGAAGATGAAAGAAAGGGAGTATGCTCTGGAGGAAGATGGCTCATGAGTTTATTCTCTGGTAATCCAAACCTGCCTGCCTTTCATTGATGGGTCTTGCTCAAGCAAGAAAAGTCTCTTCTTTCAAGACCTGGCTGAAGCAAGGTAGTAGCCATTATATTTTAGACAGTCTACTCATAGGAGGCTAGAACCACACATCTAACATTCTTCTTCACTTTCTCTAGAGAAGTGAGCTTGCAGCTCAATTAAGGAGATTAATCTGCATGGCCTATCTCCCTGAAAAGGACAGATGAGGACAGCTGATCCTCTTCCATCTCCGATAGTGACTGAAGCCAGCCAACCAAGAGCTCCTCTTCCTTAAATAAGAACATGTACTTACAATTGAGCATTGAGATTACGGATATTAGCTGGATTAAATAGTTTAGTGGGCTAGGGCAGAAGGTGCTATTGAAACAGGGAATCCCTACTCCATAGCATTTAATACATTAACCTACTTTTGGGCACTGTATCGAGAGGCTTGGTACAAATATTTCCTTTCTCTGGTGCCACTTGCAAGTCTGCTCAATTCTTCCTTTGATGGCTCAAGTAATTAGGTGCTAACAAGAGGAACCTAGGCACTTAACATTAGGGAGTTTTAGCACCAGGCTCACACCCCTCTCCCTATTCAGCTAAGGGATTTTTCTCATTCCTCACGAATGTTAACAGCAGGTACTTAAAGCAATTAGACATTATCGCCTCTCTGGTCTTTATTACTTCCTACCTTGTATCAGCTATTTTGTAAGCAATAAAAGAGCTGAATTGACAGGATGGTGCAGGCTATTCTGCTTCCTTTCCTTATTCTGTATGAAAACACTGGGTCATGGAGGCACATAGGCTGTGAGCTGCAGTGCTTTAGACCATTATTGCCAATTGCCATGGTATTTTACAAGGGGAAAAACCACAGGTAGTAAAAGAACAGACATACAGAGATCATAGAGAAGGTGACGTAGAGAATATTGGCAGACCATAGGGACATAAAGGCTGGAAGGATTTCACAAGTCCAGCAGAATAGCTTGCAGCTGTGCCTATACCATGAATTAGCTGCCACACAGACCTGCAAGTTGCACAGGCAGCCTAGGGACACAGGTATGATGTATTGCTCCTGTGAAAATAAAGGCCCAATGTCTTTTGAGCAGCTCTTGCTTGCCTGGGAATAAATTGTCAACTTTTCATCTAGGGATTGCAATAAACTCCTGTGTGCTCTACGTCTGGTGTTCAAAAAGAGGCTTTCCCCTATTTGCCCATCAGGTAAATGCTTGCCCTTTTAATTCTCTCTCTACCTTAACTCTTCACTAACCCCTAGGTTTAGTACAGGAGCTCAAAGAATGATATATTTTCCTCCTGTTCCCTTGAACCCCCAGTATTTCTAAGCCTTACTTTGCCATTCCCAAGAGGGAAGGGACAAGAGCTTTGAGCTCTTAAATCCTGCTGTCGGTTCTTGCCTGAAAGAGGTAGGGAAACAGATGGAAAGCTGAAGAAATAAGCCTGTCCCTTTTCAGCGTTCACCTGTAATGAATGCAAAATGTGGGGTTAAATACCAAAAGTAGACCCAGGAACAGAAATGAATTGGGTACTTACACGGTTTCATCATTCTTGAACTCCAGCTCGCCATAGGTGTCTTCAAAGTCTTCTCCACCTCCTTTCGCTGTCCCTTCTACTGTTCTAAATGGCACTATAACTGTACCCCGAGCACCTGATGTCCTTAGGACTTTGACTTCCATCACACCAATGCTCTCACTGACGTGTATAACATCACACTCAAATGTGAAGATGCCAGCATGGTCATCATCCAGTATAGTCACTGTGGCCACACAAGGAGAAGCCAATATGGCCTTTGGGTACGGGGAGTTACTGAGCTCTGGAGGTTCCTCAGTCTCCACCACACGGAGGTTACTGAGCCGCACAAAGAAATGCTCATCTTCCTCAAAGATGTCATCATCAATAATTCCCACTGAGAACTCCTTCTGGGTCTCCCCTGATTTCAAGACAACAGTCCCCTCTGTGAACTCATAGTCAGCACCAGCATTGGCAGAGCCATCCTCTGTTTTATAGTCCACATAGATGGTCTTGGACATGTCCCCTCCTTTCCGCACCACTGTCAGGAGAACAGCACCACAGTTCTCAAGACACTGGTAGGAGCATGGGTCAAAATAAATTTTGGAGATGAATTCCTCAGGTTCATCTGGCTGCACCTCGTGCAAGCTGGTGCTCTTCTTGGCTTGCTCAGCTGCGTGCTTCTTCAGAATATTGCCAGCTCCCGTCATCATTCTGGTAGCCTGAATGCGATAAAAGGCTCTGCTCTTTTGCTGATGAGACAAGGCATAGTAGTTAGCCATCTCTACCAGCTGGTCCAAGTCCTTTTCTGGGTGCTTTTGCTTCAGGTCCTTAAGGATACGGATCATCTCTTTGCGAGATTCATCTACCTCCTTCCCCTCCACAGTCACTAAGTTTCCATCTAGAAAGTGGGAGTTCATCATCTTGCCATCCATCTCAATTCCCTTAGGGTGATCACCTTCTGATTCTATGATAATGCCCCTGTGCTTGTCAGTACGGTACTTTTTGTGCATATACTTGTAGAAAAGCAGACGTCTATCTGCTACCCAAGCCAGAAGGACACAAAGTGGGAAGAAGAAAAGTGTGAGCAGACCTTCCCAGACCTGAACCACACCTGGAGAGAAGACAGCAAGGATCATGTACAACCAGATGTAAGCAAAGATGCTCCAAGCAGCTGTGACAAAGAAAACCCTCAGGTGTTTTATCTTTCTAGTTTCACCATCAGGGATCACATAGACACAGATGGCAATGATGATAAACATATTGAAAGCAGCGCTGCCAACAATTGTAGACGGCCCCAGGTCTCCAGCTATGAATCCATGCCCACACACTTCTATCAGAGACAGAAGGATCTCAGGAGCAGAGGAGCCCAGAGCCATGAGGGTCAAGTTGGAAACAGTTTCATTCCAAATCCGAATGGTGGTCGTTGTGGTTTCTCCATTGGGTTTCTTAATCGTGATTTCTTTTTCTTGTGATGTAATGACCTCTATAGATGCCATGAAACGATCTGCAATGATGGAGACTCCAAGGAACATGTAGATCAGTGCTACAAAGTATACAATAACACGGGCAATTTTGTCCCCAAGGGATGGGTTTTCTGGGTACCATATTGGCAGGATAACACCTTCCTTGCAGTCAAAAGATCCTGAACACGAGCTGTTTTGTACTGAACTGGTTGAGTCTCCCGTCAGGCCAGCATCCACCTGCAAACCATGCAAAAACAGCACAAAAGTAACCAGCCCAAAATGGAGGAAGGCCGAGGTGACAGGCTGCAAGCTTAACCACGCCATACACAAGATGCAACTTCCACTGTGTAGATCCAAAAAGGCCGAGAACCTGAAACAAACAAAACAGAGAGGGGGGAGGGAAGCATGAGAGAAAAGGAAAATGCAACATTTACCCAAACGCACTTCAGTATCTCACCACTGAAGAGTACTGGTAGAGATGCATGGGTTGTCTCTCTGTCACTTTGAAGAAGGTATTTAGCAGGGACTTTAACAAACTGCAACTTTTACATGCCCTGCAGATGAAGATCAATTGCTAGAAAAGTAACTCAGTGAAAACTGTATATATATAATAGCCCACTCTTGACCTACAGCATGTTCAATACGAGTACTGAGCGCTCAGCTGCCACTCAGCTAATGAACCTGTGGTGTTCCCCAGCACATAGCACTTCAACTCAGCACAAGAAACCAAATCTAAAGACTCCCCTATCAATCTCACCACCCAGGAGATAAGACAAGTCAAGGAATCACTTGCAGCATAAGAAGCACCATTTGAGGCCAGTGAGAAATCTCCAAATGAAGTCCATTTGTAGGACATAATTCAGTTACGAATTATGGAGTAACTCAGTGGCGAAACCTTCCCCACAGCCAGCCCCTCTTAATAGGCTGCAGAGTCTCCAGTAGGGTCCTAGGGCTCCCATAAGCTTCCGAGGCACAGGGTCTCCAAGTTAGGAGGTAAACATGTCAGCCCAGAAACAGGGCAGAGGACTCTTGAGCTCAACAAAGTGCCAAAGGCCATTTTTCACCAGCCTTTCCATTGTGACCTGGATGATCACATGTTACATCAACAATCCTCCTTTTAAATGGTCACAGAAACCTGCGAAACCTCCACAGTTAGAAAAATCTGTGCTCATGAACCCAGAAGACAGAGCAAAATTCATGTACCCACCAACATTCCCTCTGCATCCCTAAGAAACTGATGTATTTTCAAATACTCTCTAAAATTAATCTCTAACATAAAATACAATGCAAAACCAAAAAAGCTGGTCATCATATCACGTAGGTTTGGCATATTACTGCCCAATAATGCCTTCTATTACATAGGGACTACATTGCTGTAGGGCTTGCACCACTTAAAATTGGATTCTGATCACTTCACAGTGTGATGGATCATACTGCTCTCCTCCCTATATACCAGGCCTCTGGAAGAATTTGGTCTCAGGCTTAAAATAACAAATCACGTTTCTGAGTCCAGACACAGCCAAGTATCTCACAGGAAACATCAAACTTAATAGCAGCATTATCTGCAACACTTGGAAGGTTCAAGAGTCTTAACTCCGACTGACTTTCACTGAGGTTTGTACTGCCAGATCAGTAAGGCTGGGATTCGTTTCCCCTACTGTACCTAAATCTTGGGCAGTAAGTCAAATGAAGTCACCTTGGCTCCCTTTGTCAGAGGAAAGGCAGTCGTTTCCAGGGGACAATCCTTCCTGTCCCACTCTGCTCTGACCCAAAAGATGTATTTAAGACACACATCTCCAGAAGGGATTTTGCCCCTTCCCATCTCTCTCCACAGCCTCAAGAGGGTGCCCAGTCAGCCAGTTTACAGCAGATATCTAAAGTTCAGATGGCAGCAGTTCAAAGAGATGAATTGACCCCCAAACACTTGAAGAGGTCCTTTCCCTCTCCCTTGCACTGTAAATATTCCAGGCAACATTTTCATGTTATCAGCATTAACAAATGCATCTCGAATGGCTATTTTACTATCATGTTGTGTCACTCGCCTCTTTCCAAAAGCGGGTGCAATCTTCCCAATAGCAACAAAAACATTTTCAACTTTCAGATAAAAATCTATAAAGACAAGCAAAACAGGAAAGAAAGCATGAACAAAGACTGCAAATGAACAAACTGAACAAAACAGCTCCTGACAAAGCATAGCAGAGGGGAGAGAATTGATTATGCAGTATCAGGATCACAAATCCATATCTGACATCCTTGATATGAAAAAACAATACACTTCTTCATGCTACCTGAACTAATTCAGAAGAGCAAGATTCTCCACATTAGCCCACTTACCTTCTCTCTCCAGTGCCTACTCATCTGCCTGCTACTATAGCCCCAGTGCCTGACTGAGTCGCACAGCCCCAGTGAGGGCTGTTAGCCAGCCCCACCTCTAGCATTCTGGCTGTGGGATGGTGGGAAACCCCTGAGGAAGGGCCAGTGAACATGTGCAGAATGATGATGAGCAGCAAGGCCAAGATCTCTGGGCTGCAAGGTAGATGTGTGCGGATGCAGAGTGAAGTTGACATGTTCCAGGTGCCTCTGACTCAAGGTATATGCAGAGACCAACTGCACAAGCACAGCAGCTCCAAAACACCCCAGGCACATCGGATCATCCTTATCTGTACTGCAATTGCTGGCAGGTATCCACCAACTTCTTGACACTTCCAGCTCCCAGCTCCTACTTAACTGTACAGCAGCCAATAAGTGCCGTGTCTTCCAAGATCAGCCATGCAGAAATGGCTGACAGAAAGACAGAAGTAATTTCAAAAACATCTATGTGACTCAAGCACCTAAATTTGGTTTCAAAAATGACTTAAGAGTCAAGTATCACTTAAATTCAGAGCCTTTTCTAGGAATAGTACAATGACTAAACTGCCCTCTGAAATAAACCACTGCTACCACCAACCTCCTTCTCTGTGGGACAACCACCTTCTGTAATTAACACTATCTGTCTACCTTCTGTAATGCCATGATGGTTTCTATTCTAGCCTTCCCCTGATACACCCCAGGACCTTGCCAGTCTTTCTTCAATTTTTAATTTGATTTTAAGTTTATTCCTGAAACTAATCGTATATTATTTCAAAGCCAACCTCGACCAGGGTAGCCTCTGTTTATGTGCTAGGACCTCTAAATTCAGGCAATGGGTCATAGACTAAAATCTCAGAATTTGGGAATATGTTTCTTCACTCTTTTTCAGTTGCTTTGACAAACATTTTAACATTAAGTGGAGGTCACAATCATTTTCTAAAGTGGTACAATAATGACCTGATCCTGCAATTCTTTGACACAGGTAAAACTCCCCAGTGAGATCAACAGGAACTTTGCCCACAGATGCACTGTCTAATGAAATCTTAGTATGTGCTCATTAATATGAAAAGCATTAACCTAACCGATTTGAAAAACAGTGAAGCATTCTTACTGTCATTCCCCTCTTGGGAACTGATGCAAAAGTGCTTTACAACATAGAATAAAACCATTACATTTTAAAACTGCTGTTGATAAAACATTGCGGTAACAGTTTTAACATTCAGATGACAGAGGATAGAAGAGCTAAAACTCACTCTGTAGCTCTAGGTCAGCAAGTTTGCTTATACAAGCTGCAAGTTTTCCCTCAGATATATCTAGTAAACTCAGTCCAGAAATTACTGGAGGGGATCTACATAGTTCTGGCCTCCCCAGAGTGAAGCAGACATGTCCCTTACCCCTCCTCTAACTAGCAGCAACTGTGCTAACTGCGACAAGAGCCACCCTTCAGCACAAGTCCCACTCTGAGCCACCAGGCAGGCTTGCAGCACAGTCCTGAGTCACTGCTAGTCACCCAGGAGGAGGTGTCACTCCTCTGACGCCAGTGCAACAAAACGTATCCACATCTGGCACAGAGAGGTGTCATTCCAGCAACGTCACTGCCCTGGCCCCGCGGGATGCAAATGACAGGAGAGGAGGCTGCAGCAACAGTGGAAAGTCATTTGGCATGGGGTGATCTTCACCTTTATACCATGAGGATCCTCATTTCCACCTATTCTTTGCTATCAGACGTAATTTTCTCCCACGGCCCTCTGCCCCACTACTGCTATTGCATTGAATGCGCGCAAGTAAGGGCATTAGTGGTGAGGAGACCAGACAGTCTCCCCTACCTGGTAGGCTAAGTTCAATAGTAAATTCAAAACATTCAATCTATGCAAGAGAGAGACAAAATGCTGCAAGCATCAGTGCACCAGAATAAGCTAGCTTTAAATAGCAAGGCTCTGGGAAGATGTGCAACAGTTACTTTAGCAGGGGGAGCTCCTTCTTCTACAAGAGTTGACAATGGCCATGTGATCCATAAATCCATAAACAGAACCCATAAATAAAGAGATCAGTTCTTGAAATACTTCTGGAGACAGTCCAGAAAGTAGCACGGACCACGGTTGTCACAATGAAGCTTGCAATAGAAAATTACTTTTAGACAACTGTCAAGCTCCTTATGTCTTTTATAATAGCTGAATTTCAGAAGACTGATGGTTTGTCTGCTATAGACCTATAGCGAGGTACAAAGCTGGGAAGGCTATTCTGATCCCTTATAATTTAGCTTTTTGTATACAGATGCTCACATGACTCTAAAACCAAAGATATTTTCAAAGGATGCATCTCAAGAAATCAAACCAAGAGGCAGCGTAACACAATGGTGTTCCCAAGATCTCTCCTCAGTAAACACAAAACCAAATGCAAATCTCTAAATCCCTATTCATTTCACATTTAGGCAAAATTCCCATTAAGCCATCATAAAATCTTTGGATTTGTCCAGCAAATAGGATTAGGTTGTCTGGCACCTCCTTGTCCTTCCCCTCTGCCTCACACCCCTCAAATAAATCAGACACGCGAGTACATCTGTGGCCATATATCCTCTCTCCCCTGACTCTAGACTAGCCAGGAAAGGCTGCTGAAGAGACCTGAGCAAAGGGTGAGCCCCGTTCAGGTGTGGACACTGCACAAGTGCCAGACAGAGACATCTCAAGATCAAGAGTTCTGTTTACCTGACAATCACCCATCCCAGAACAGAGCAGATACGGTGCTGCTATTACTGTCCTTTTGAAGTCCCGCTCCAAAGCTGGAGGAGCCAGAAATAAGGTTCAGCTTATTAACAGGGCCTCACATTCCTTAGTTCTAAAGCACATAAAAGCTTTTTGATTGAGCGCATGGGGTTTTTTATCACCATCAGCAAAACTTGAAATTATAGCCTTTCTGCCACAGAACACAAATAACTGAGTTTTCACAGAGGAGGTATTATACCTAATTCACACTCCTCCCTCCCGCAAAATAAAAGCTTAACAAAATATTTGATACAAAACAAAGTATATTTTTCAATCATCTCCACTCAAACGTTACTGAGCCCTATGCTCATCACGACAAGAGTAGTACCCAGCGTGTAAGTTAAGATCTACCTGCAAGCCAAAACCCAGAACAGTGCAATTAAATTCATTTTGTCAGACAAATGCAAATTTCCAAACACAGACTGGGCCTTAAACCATCATACTGATGGCATGCGCCTGACCAGTACAAGTACAGCCAGGGACCCCAAGCTGAAGTTATACAGGTTATTGCACAGCAATAGGTAGTTTAGCTCCCTACTAAGCACCAGCTAGGTTTTATGAGGAAAAGGCACCATAATTCACACTTAGGCCATGACAGGTCCCTGCAGTTTGGCTTTATGGAAAAGTTATGGCAGGGAGCCGTAGGTGCTTGTTGCTTTGCACTTCACAGTAAACATGTCAAAACCCAGAATTAGCTGCCTACAGAATAAACCCCTTGGTATGTGTCAAAAGCAACCTTTTTTCCCCTCTCAAGATCATGTAAAAACCTACCATAAAAAAAAACCATCTCTGGTAGCAGATCTTTCAGTATTTACAGGCCCTTGTCTCAACTAATTTGAGCAGCTCCTATCATTCTAATGTTAATTGAGGTAATAACTGAAATCTACTAATTCCCTATAGAAATGCTGTGATGGGATCCAGTTACATTCAGTGATTGATCCCAGGGGCTGACCTAAATGGAGCGCAAGTCTGTGTATGGCTAGGAGCAATCTCCAAACTCTCAACACAGTTACAGGCAGCCTCCAAACACTCAGCTTGCCTCAGGGAACTGGTCCATGACGTTTTTTCTGTATTTTAGCATCCATGATGCTCCTGGAGAAGCAGCCATAAATAGCTAACCCATAAAGATGCCCGTACTTAGTTGTCCCCGTCCAATACTGCACCGGCTGCACTTAACTGGCTGGGCATTTTATTTCCTTGCTCTCACCCTAGATGAGAAATGTCTGTACAGGATACACAGATAATATATGGATATAGGTTCTGCAGTTTACGCTCTGTGCACAGACATGTAAAGGAGGAGGTGGCAGACACTGAAGGAAACGCTTTGGTAGATGGCCACAGCCATGCTCTGAGAGCCACTCTTATTTATGGTGTGGGCTAGCACAGCTTCCTTGGGAGCCACAGTGTGCTTGCTCTTCCGTTCCCCATACACATCCATCTATGCGAATTCCTCAGCCTAAGGGACAGACAGTATTACCCTTTTCATATTTTTCCCCCAGAATCGTAGCTTTTTTTACATTCAGAAAACAAAACCTGGTATTTAGGCTGTCATATAGATTAGAAGAGGCCATTCTCTGGCTTAAAACACAGTATTATGTATAGATGAGGGGTTTATCTTTTCATGAATATCATATAATCTCCCTGTTGTTTTTTTCTGGGACTTTCAAGTGGCCAGTTCACACAAGGAGACAGCAGGGACCTCCAGAGGTCATCTAGTCCAAGCCCCCTGCTCAAGCAGGACCACCTGCAGCCGGTTGCCTAGGACCATGACCAGTTGGTTTCTGAATACCTGGAGTATATTCAAGGATGAAGGATGGAGTTTCCACAACTTCTCTGTGAAACCCGGGCCAGGACTCAGTCACCCTCTTTCCATCTATCTTTTCAGAGTAAAGAATGTGAAAAATTGCGGGTGGTATGTCCAGGCCTGCTTGTGACAACCACATCCACTGTCAGTGCATGGGAGACCAGAACAAGCACACCCTGTGTACAAATGGCACTGGGAGCTCACTGCAGTGCCTCGGTAGCAACCACACGTGTATTTGGCAAGAAGTCACCACCATGACCTTTCAAAAGTCACTAGGAAGCCTCCATCACACATTTAGAGGCAGATCTTCAAGCTCTGGTCTTTTTATGGCATTTAGAAGTACTTTTAAACACAATTAAAGCCTTTAGGCACTTGAATACCAGTGCACATCTGAACACACCATTCTTCACAATCTGAACAGTTCCAAATTGAGGGGGCAGATACTTTCAGGCGCATTTTTCCGGCCCTTGATTTTATGCCTGTGATGTGAAAGGCACAGTTAAGAGGCTGAAAGTTCTTCCTCTGTGGTTTAGGAGGTTGAGCAAAATAAAGAAGTGGAGTTACTGGGTCACCTACTCAGTGGCCCCCCTCCCTCTTCCATGTCTCCATGCAGCTGATTGGAGACAACCTGGAGCAGCCACACGACAACACTTGGGCTTGCAACAGGCACTGACTCCTCTGCTGCAGCCTTTCAAGGCGCTGGTTTTCATCACTCTCTGTCTTTCTGTTTTTAAAGAGCAGCAAACACAATTTGGGGAACAGGTGGGAAGGGAAAAAAAATTATTCCAGCCGTGTGAGGAAAACTTCTTGTCAGTAAAAGGCATTTTATGTACTGCCCATAGCAGCACACACGGTGTGTTATTTACTGCTCCTGCTTCACGGACATATTATACTGCTGGTTCAGGTGCCACCATCAGAGTGCAACTTATCACGTAGTGACTCACAGCATCCTAGAGGACAGATGACAGAGGCAACTCATGACAGTTCTTTAGCACTGTGGTGACAGATCTGCAACAGCTACAATCAAAGGCCCTAGGATTTGTTGTCAACAGGGCATTTGTGCTGCACAGCCATCAATTATTTGTACACAGAGGTGGGCTAAGTGGTAAATAAGAGGGAAAAAGATGTTGTAGTCATAGCTCACCCTCTTTAGATACAGAATTAGTTAAGAAAAATACAAGTTTTCTGACAGAACACACGCATTAGAAGCAAACAAAACAAACCATGTGATGTGCTGGATTTCACACAAGTAGCTAGGCAGGGAGCCCTTCCCTGGCTGGCTCATGGGCTCTTGGGATAGCCACCCGCCAGCCACGCTGGGTGCTAACCCCGGCAGCTGGGGGGCACATGTTGCACACACTGCTCTGATCCTCTAGAACGGGCCCATTTATTTATTGACTTCTCCTCCAAGGAAAAACAGAAAGAGAAGTTCTATTTTTTTTCCCTAATACAGCAAAACCTATGTTTTTTACCAAAAATGCCACATCACATATAATAGAAATTATGTGCCCTCCACAAATCTATTCAGAAGGGCTCATTTCTGGCTCAGTGAGTAAGAAAATATAAAAAAAAGTGAATAGAGGCAGAAGCAGCACAAATGGGGCAGTGAGAGACTGGGCAGAAAACAGGGAGGAAAGAGGAGGAGGAGAAGGCTACACTTCAGGAATCATTTTACCACTGCAGCGAAGAACAAGCAGTTGTCATTTGTCATGCTAAGCCAAAGACTTCTACGTTCCTCTGTGACAGGCACAGAAATGGGGTGCGTAGGAAAAGCTCACACTTAGTCCAATTAGCACAGGTTTCACTAATTTCAGAATTAGTTAGACCAGAGCCAGAGAAGTTGTCTGGTCCATGCCTCAGGAGCCACTGCTGCATTGTTCCCCTTGCGAACATTATTTCCTAGTACTTTGTCCAGCCCAGTTTTAAATTACCCAAGTGATGGCATTTCCACAACTTCCCACAGAGACTCTGCCATGATGTAATTTATCTCGGAGGTTTTAGCTGTCTTCCTTATATTTAGGATGAAATTAAGGAAATTTATGCTGCTAGTTCTTATTATCCTGTCCTTGGAGTACTCTCAACCATTCTCCTCCCTGCCTGAGATTTACATGCTTCAGATACTTGTAAATAGCTGTTCTCCTCCATAGTTATTCTTTGGCCAAAGCACACAGATCTATTTTAATCTTCATAAATTAGTCCAAGCTGCCCTTTAATCATTTATCTTCATCTCGTCTTGGTTCTCCATCTTCGAGGCGGTCAGAAGCAGCAGGGTTTCTGGGAGCGCTGTGCCTCACCACCTTCTCCCACCGAAACCAGCAGCAGATCTGCTCATGTTGAAGCAGGAAAGCGGTGCCAGGGCAGGAAACTCTCACCCCTCAGCTCTGCTGCACAGCAGGTTTTCATGAGGTACTGGGCTGTTACAAAGATTAAATCGAGATGGATATACAGAACCTCACTGTATTGCTCACTTTCAAAGGTCTCCGTGCCTGTTTGCTGCGTCCCCAGCGCGGTGGGGCTTGCGTGAGGAGCTCTGTGCTGACTGGCATGTGTGGAACGAAAGCAGAAGATTTCCAGAGATTCAACCAAAAAGTCAGAGCCTCCAGCTGAGAGGAGGGAAATACACCGTAACGCGCTCATTGCGTCTGCAGATCTGAGCACAGCGGGAGGCATGAGAGATGCACTGAGCTATGAGTTATCCTCAAAATACCTCCCACTTCACTTAGAAGGTGCCAAAACCTGTAAATTAACCCATTTGAATACAGTTATCAAATAAGATCTCACACAGCTCTCTCACCCTTTACTGACACATATGCCCATGTATCTCTTATTGACATTTTAGATATCTTAATCCGTCAGTGTTTTTTCAGCTGCCAATTCTGCACCTGCTTTAAAATGAAATAAAGCCTCACATCTACCATGATTAATTCATTCTTCCTAAGTCCAGGCTGTTTATTGCTCTTTGTTCATTTATGCACTAGCTTGTTTACAGATTCTCTCTTAACATTAGCTCTGTTATTTGCTAGAGACTCAAGTTATATTTACCATATGGTAATTGCAGAGATGACATGGACAACAAACAGTGGAAGCTCAGCTGCTGCGGCAATTACAGCAAGTGCCAGCAGACTTCAGACTATCTGCTGCCCCACCTTCATTTCTTCTCACCCCATCCTCTGAAGGCTTTCCTTGCGGACTATATAAAGCCATATGCCACTCTGATCTCTATAGTACAGACAGGTGGAGATCTGTCCCTCACTATGGCATTACCAGACAGGAATATTCACCTTTTTCCTCTCAGTCTGTGTTTTGACTACAGCTCTGCCCTGCTCGCTGGCTGCCTCACTCTGTCTTGTTAAGGGTAAGCAATCTGAAATCTGAAGCTAGTTAGCCACAATACCCGCATTTTCTCTCTCACTGTTACAACACCCCTAACTTTGTCCTCTGCTCTATCCATAGTCTCAATGTCTCTCAGCTATTTTACAGAAGGAGTCACAAATGAGCAGATTTCACAGGGTAGTTAGAAGCTTAACAAAGGAGTTCTCTAACCTGCTTGGATACCTTGACCCCACTGAAATCACAGGTTTTCCACTGGACACCTAAACATGGTTTAAAATCCCTGCAGAAAACCGAACAGATGACTACAAGAGGCCACTGCTGTCTTCTCCAAGGAAAGACACTAGGTTTATTTCTTGGTTCCTGCCAAGAGTGCTGGACAGGTTCCACACCCGGAAAGTATAGGGCTAAACCAGGTAAATGTGTGACCTGATCCTTCAAGGAGATTCGGAAACTCAGGATTACTTATATGTGTATCCCAGCTTGGGAGCAGTGCATACAACAAAGCTCCTTGTCTGAAAAGGACGAGGCTCCCCTCTTGTCATTTCTACTATGCCCTCAATGATACTCTTCTAATTCCCAGCAGTCAGCAAGTCTTAACTTAGAAGCTAGTGAGGGACATTTTAAAACTGAATGCAGGGCATTGTGTATCCGAAGAATTTCCTAGCAAAGCATATAATAACCATGCTGTTGTCCATCTCCAAAGTGGAAGAGATAGGATTCCATTGAATTCAGAGCACTACTTACATCAGCTTCCATCCCTTGACCCTCCCTTCCAAAAGCTTCCTTTTACGCAAAGTCATCCTAAAAATCAGGACTATCTTTCCAGCCCAGTCAACCTGCATGCCATCAGCTGAAGGCTGGCAAGAGAGAAGCAAGAGAGGATCCTCAGGACCAGATTTTCTCTGGCGTAAATCAGCATAGGTCCAATGAGCCCAAGTCAGCAGAGCCAGCTTATTCTACTGGAAGAGCTGCCTGAGGAGCTTTTTGGCAACATCTCATATAACTTAAACCTCCAAAAGGAAAGCTTCATCTACTTCCTCTTTGCAACTTGCACCACATACATCAGCTGGAGGGCATCTTCCTGCTTCCTCCATACCAAATGCATTCCTGTCCTTCCCACCCTGGTTCCTCCCTCCTCCCAGTGCTCCATGCTGGCCACGGATTTGCTGCAACTAGTCCTGCCAACAGGAGCAGCTGAGTCATGGGAGGTGACCACATCAGCCAGATACACTGAAATGAGAAAACGGAAGGAGAAAATGATCCCAGTATCACCTTGGATCAGCATCCTCAAGTGCCTCATCCTGAAGGTACAATGACAGTCTTAACACAGGTGCTTGGATAACATGCTTATCCCATGCAGCTGCCCAGCCACCCACTATACAGCCTATTTAAGCCACCAAGGCAAAAAGAGAGGATAGCCTCTATCCTGCTGCTGAGGGACACAGCCGCCATATGGATGCTCATTGTTCCACATCTCCATCAATTCTACTGAGGAGCTTAAGCCCCCTTCAGGCTCTGCAGAAACTGTCTTTCCCTCCACTTCTGCAAAGAGAAGATCAAAACTGAGACCTGCTCTACTTGCTTTGAAGTCCAAATCTCTCCTAAGACAAGGCTAAGGCAAGAAAATGGCAGGGTCCCTCTCTTACTGGGAGTTTCAGTGGAGGGCTGACTTGAGCAACAGCTAAGGCAGGAATGAACAACCTGTTTTGACACCCTTACTCCACACTCAGCCCCCATCCCCTGCTCCCTCAGCCCAGAAAGCCTCTCCTTGCCAACCATACTTCTGCGGTGGTGCCTTGAACCCAGCTCTTCCTGACAACGCTGGTAACAGTAACCCCTGTCATCTTGGAAACCTGTCACAAGTGATGGAAAAACACTTTGCCCAGAAGAGAAGCAACAGCTCCCAAACACCAGTGGGTGAAGAGCAGTGGGACACGAAGAGCATTAACCCCAGGCAGAGCCACCAGTATACTATTTCATTCATGTCAGTGATGCAGACGGGTAAAAGAACAAGCACAAAAGGTCTTTGACAAAAGGATGGTCACTTTCAAAGACAAGCAGAGCCTTGAAACTGATCCATTTTACTGTGGGAGCTCAATGAGCAGACAAATGAATAAAAATGGGTTTTCAATACATTTGAGCCCCGTATCCCAACAATCCTCCATGCTGCAGTAATAATCCTTCTTCAGCCCATTCTCCCTGCCCTCTGCTCCACCCTGCACACATGCAAAAAAACACTTCCCCATGCCCCTTCTCCTGACCCTTCCTCCCACAGCACCTGTGGTCCTTCCCAGCGACCAGCCAAGCAAGAGGCAGCAGGCACGGTTCTGGCCCTCTGTGCTGGCCAGCCCATCAGCAAGCCATCACCACTGGTTCACCTTATGCTTATGAAGAGCATAAGAACGTGGCACCTGAGAGACCATCACCACCCTTATACCCAAGGTGACTGCAGCCAGCCAGCTGTGCTTGACAGCTGTTGGCTCCCATGCAGACACTTGCAAATTACGACCATGCCACCTTTTCATGCTCTCTTTGCAACAGTAAGTAGATGAAGTTTGGAATCATGCACAATCAAGCACAACTCCCACATTCCTTCCCTCAGCCTTCTGTGGGAAATCAGCTTTTGTTCGAGGGACAGAACTGGCCAACGAGGGGAAAAGAAGTTCAAGGCTAACACCAACAGAAAGCTCCCAGACTCAGGGCATTTTATCCAGTGAGCACTTCCAAAGCTCTACGCCACACATTTATGCAACCTGTGGAACTCAATGCTATAAGAAGTAAATAATGTACTCAAAGACTCAAAGGAAAAAAAGATGTGCATGGAAACACTCAAAATATTCATAGATTCACCAGCCTCTGGATGCTCCCCTCCTCTTGCTCCAGAGCATATTTCAACCTCACCAGCTTTTGTGAAACTCACTAATGTGCATGTACAGTGAAAGCTGCAAAAGTCCTTCCTAACTTAGCATCTGCTTCTTGACCTCTTGCTTTGTCCCAGCAGCCAAGTTCATATGGACCGGACAGACAGGCAGAAAGCCATGCAGAGAGGATAAATGGGGGGTTGAACACATGAGGGATGCTGTTAGAAGACTGGGAAGCTAGAAGGCATGGACTTGTTGCAAGAATTGGGTACCTGGGGCAGTTACTGGAGAATCATGAAGAAATCTGTATATTTTAGAAGAAAAAGCAGAGGAGGGAAATGGCCAGATTTGGGGGAAGGAGGGCTGGTCGTGCCACACTGGGACGCATGAAGCAGCAAGGAGATGGATCTAGCCAGGCAACAGGGAAGCCAGCAGTTTTTTGGGAGGGATGTAGGTGAACTAACTGCAGCTGAGCATCTCACCTTCAGTCTCCTGGTGCAAATCCCCAGAGGGGAGGCAGCTCCATTGAGCTCTGAAGGTTAAACTGTGCCTTCTGCCTGGCACAAGAGCACAGTGCAGCTGATGGGTAAAACTGCCTACCTACTTAAAAGCAAACCCCAATTCTGCCAGCAGGAACGGGCTTTATTTTTAGCTGGGACACCAGCAGGGTCACTGCTGGTGCTGCATTGTCCCACAGAAGCCAGGGTTTCCTGAAGTGTACTGTGCACGCAGGGTCACCAGGGGAAACATCTGTCAGGTCAGCTTTGAGGAGATGGATTATTTAAGTTAGAGAAAAGGAAACATTTACTAGAAGAAGTGAACCTGAAACTAATCTGGAAGGTTAAAATGGAAGGGAAAAAATGATGTTTATAGAGTCAGAGCAGGCGGTAATTTACGTCAGGGCAAACTCTAGTGCATTCTCTAGGAGAATACCCCATCACATCTAACTCCAGCTTCATCCCCTCTGCTTGCTTTCTGTTTTGAAAGGCTCATTCTTGATCAGGGGACTGCCAAAACAAAAGCAGCAGCACGCCATTATCCTTCATTGGGATCCTTCGCAAAGGAGAAGCACACACAGAACCTTGCCATGCATCTTCAAGACAACAACACTGAGACCTCCACCTTGCTTTGGTCCCCATGTCTTCACACAGGGGCCCCCAGTTAGCCTCAAGGCAGGCAGCTCCCCCAGGACCCACACGC
The DNA here is from genome assembly GCA_026283785.1 of Coracopsis vasa. Classification (NCBI taxonomy): domain Eukaryota; kingdom Metazoa; phylum Chordata; class Aves; order Psittaciformes; family Psittacidae; genus Coracopsis; species Coracopsis vasa. Next base: position 39,506 of record JANHGB010040570.1, on the reverse strand, counting down.
TGGCCGAGCGCAGCACCCTCAGTGCGTGCAGGGCAGCAGCACAAACTTAGCCCGCTGTGGCCTTGTGAGGACAAGGAGTCAGGTCCTTCCCTGCTAGTGGGTTCCGTGGGTGCAAACCTAATGAAACAGTTGGCACCACTCCCACTTGCGCTGCCAGGGAATGCAGTCTGGAGGCTTGGACATGGAGAGATTGTTGTTGATGAAGTGCTGAGAGCTAGTGTGAAGCTTTCAAGGGGCTTGAAAGAATGGAGTTCTCATTTTATTCTCTTCCTGAGGACCCTGAGTCCACTTGGCATGTTGTGTCTATAAAACAGCTCGGCCCAGGCTCGCTGTTTGATTTTCATTTTTCTAGATCAGGGTCAACCGCTGTGTATGTTCCTGGGAAGATTTTATGTTTAAAAACATTTCGTCCTCTTTTTCCTGCTGATTCTTGTGCCTCTTAATAGCTTAAGAAGCGCTTTGCAGACCCCATCACTCTTAGGTTCTTTGCAACTAATTTGCATTCAGGACTATCCATCTCATCAAGAGCAGACTTCAAGGCTGAACCAACTCCAAGCCTTAACTGCTGCAGGCAACCCAGGCGGCAGCTTTACAGGTGGAAGCAGGGCTTCTTAAGCCAACTTGAACATTTTCCACCTCCAGCCGTTTGTTCCCACTCTTCACTAGCTCTCCCCTTTTTGTTAGCACAACTGTTTGCATGGTTATGCCATGAAATAGCACCAGGAACTGATCCGGCTAAAAAGCAAGCTGAACCCAGGCCACCAATGTCTCCATGCCAGTACCGTGCACAGGTAGCAGAGGAGCAGGAACAAGCAGCCAGGGTGGGAAGAAACCAAGGTAAAAATGGCAAGCATGGCAGGGGCAGGTTTGCCTCTTGCAGCAGTGAATTCTGCAACACCTTCTGGGCCATTTAACAGCCTCATCCTGCTACGCAAAGAAAGTGACATGTCTTCACCTCCATTTTTCCCAACCAACACACGTGTTCAAGAGTCACCGAGTAATCCCAACCAAAACCGTGGAAGAGGACAGAGGATAAAGGTGCTCATTAAGGTGAACTTTAGGCTCAACCTCAAAATATTACTTCCCACCAAAGAAGGTCCACCTCAAGGTGACACCCAGGCCTCAATGTCCCAAACCAAAGTTTCTTGAGAGCAAACAGTATGGAGGGCAAAAGGACAGCCTCTTCACACAGATCATTATCCCAGTTTGGGTTTGGGAAGCTGTGTCCCTCGGGAAGGAAGCAGCTTTCACCAACATGCAGCATACAGACACATCGGCAGGGCGCTTGGCACTGTCAACACTGTAAGCCCCCACTCACTCCTGGTCATATCACCTTCAACATGACCTCAGCAGTCAGATGTAAGTGCCCTCTCACAGGTACATACCTACATCACTACACTTCTTTTGATTAAAACCGTGTTCTGTGTTGCTGCTGGAGAGTGCTGCCGTTTGCTTTGAGACAGCCTCCCAGTACCAGCCTAGGAGAGGGTGGCAATGAAAGCACTGGCAATGCAGTCTCATATGTCTATAGCTTCTAAAACTCTTTGACGCTTCCCTGGTTGCAAAACATGCCCAGCAGCATAGGATATTTAGTATTTCTGATTGCTCTTGACCTGGCTGTCTCTGCTGCTGTCCTGAGTTCAGGAGGCTTAGGTAAAAAGACAGCAGAGTAGAGGAAGGCAGCAAACACAGCAAGTCCAGTTTTTCAGCCTTGAAATAATCTCCTACTGAATGGAAATGCTGAATGGAAACAGAAGTTTCTCCCTAAATCTAGAGTGCTCTGGAAAAGCTCCTTGTTTTATTATGATGGAAAATCCTCATTGGAGGATTTCATTAGAAAACAAGTTATCATAAAAGAAATGTTAAGAGCCCTAAGCACCCCTCTCTCCCATGATGTCAGCTGTCAGAGACATCAACGACAGCTCAGCTGTGTGATCAAAGGCTCCAGCAAGCGGATTTAGAGACAGAATTACCAGAAAACTGGGAGTTGAAGGAGCATGGGGGCATGATCATCACTGTTTATAAATGTGTCTTATGGGGTGAGATAATTACTTTATGATGCTGTACCACAAGAACAACAGCACCTGGGTCTTCTCATTGTGACACTGTCATGACAAGATGGAGGGGGTGGTGGTACCTTCAGGATGACATGACCCATCCCAGACACCTAATGCCTTGCTATGCCTGCAAAACCATGTGCCAGAACTGCCTGGAGGGGAGACTGGGAGGCCATGGTGCCGAACTTCGCACACACACCTGTGACTGCCCTCAGCCACAGCCCATGGTTTAAAGCACGAAGGTAGAAAGAGCAGAGAGCAAGGAGGGAAGCCAACTACTGCCTATGTTATGTTAGTCCCCAAGTGGTGCAGCAGCCCACTGAGGCTGCAAGAGGAACCATGTGAGGTTGGTCCTGGATTTCATCCTGGTGAAGCAAGGACAGCGAGCTCTTCACCCCAAACCCCACAGCCCCACCATCACTGAAATCAGCCAATGCAGACCCACGGGCTCAGCAGCACAGAGGTGTTTTAAGGTTGCCCTGAGAACAACTTGTGATCTCGTGTATCTCTCAATGCATGGAAGTCTCCAGGACAACGACTATAATTTATTAGACATTTGAAACTTGGGCCCCCAACCAGGCTGATGCCTTTAGGAGTTTCCATTATCTAAACAGTAAATCAACAATAGTATTAATCTATGCCACAATATCTAAACGCAGTGGGTGATGGTAGACAGAGTATCACAACTATCAATTTCCTGGCTTCAGAGATATTTTTCTCCCTATTAAGAAGATGTTTTTATCTGTGTAATTTAATTTCCTTCATTGGTTTTTGTTTCTTTTTTTTTTTTTTTAACATAGAATCAGATATAACTGCCTGAGTAGAAAAAAAAAAAAGAAACAAATTTTTTGGCCAGCAATCAAAGCCTTTTTTTTAACTGTTGAAGCACATGAAAGGCATCTGAAACGCAACAGCAACATAGAACAAGGAACTATTTGTCAACGCCACTTGGTCATTGGGGAAGCTTAGGGGAGGAGACTGATGCTGTTTGTTTAAAACAAGCAAACAAAAACCTGACAGACAGACCATTTATCTATGTAGTGCTTCACTTGAAAATATTGGCAGAGGGAATACATCTTAACTCAGTTTGTAACAAAAAGTGCTGACACACTCCGTTATGGCACTTCCCTGCCTTGGGGCTGGAGATGCCCGTCACAGGGAGGACCCTGTGGAGCAGTGATACACGTGGATCAGGCACAACACGGCAGCAGGTCATCCCAGGCCCTTAGCAATCCCTTGACCTGTCCAACCAGCAATACCATAGCATCTGCCACGCTCAGACCAGCCTCATCTGAGTTCAGTCCCATCAGCTCCAGAGGAAGTCAGAGGAAGCAGGGAGGCTGGATTTGTCCACGGGTACCTCTTTCCTTCCTACAAGCCAACCAAGCTGGGTCAAGTGCCCTTCGACCACCATGCAGAACAACTGTCCATGACACCCCACAACAAAGTCTGCTCCGGTGGGATGGGGCAGCTCCCATCCTCACACTGGCCCAACAACAGCCTATGGGGCACAGTGTGGTGCATGCCCCAGGCCATGCTCTGCATCCAGCTCTCATCCGTTCTCCTGTTCTGGGTGCTGATGTTCAGGACACCGCAGATCATGCTTCCCACACTACCCAGCATGATGGAAAAGACTATCCCACCTGGCAACAGCATCTGCCATCCCAGGTGCCATCCTGTCAGTGGCAGCTGTGCAGAGGAAGGGGGCAATCTCTCTGCCAGGGATAAGCGCTACACACAGTGGCATTCAGATGGCTACACATCTGCCTTCCCTCTCTCACCCTCTCACTCACTAGTTATTGCAGCTACCTCCTCACCAAATCCCCACACAGGTAGAAACATATCATTAACAATACAAATGAGACCCAGGGAGATGAAACAATGTGCCCAGCAGGAGCCTACCTGCATTTCCACTGCTCTCGCAACAGGACCTCAGCAGAGGTATTACCACAAGCTGGCATACCTTGGGCATTTGGGGAATGCTTGAACCACCCACTTCCTAAAGCAAGGCTCATATATGGCTTGGGGAAAAGAAAAAAAAGAAGACTGCTGTACTGCACCTTATCCCTAGGGCTCTGTATCCCAGCCTTCTCCTTCCCCACCCTGGCTGATATTACACCCTTTTATTTACAACAGGGTACAACAGATCTGACTACCATCACATCGCACACTTGTGGCTGAACTGAGGGCCCCTTGCTAGCCCTCAGCAGTAGCAGGATGTGCTCTTTTCTAACATCATTACTTCTGCTCAGGAAACAATTCTTGATCCAGTTGACCACAGGAGACTGAACATAAGCACCAAGCATGACTGTCTCAGCTAAAGCATGAGCAGGGTAAACAAACGCCTGCAACGGCAGTGGACAGAGCAGCATTAGGGACTCCCTAGAAATGCTTGTGCCACGGGGGAGCGATGCCTCTCCCCACTGCACCAAACCTACAGAGCATCTTCAAGGCCTCCGTGTCTTAGCAGTCCCCCAAAGCCAGCTCTGTTCTCTTGGGCCTCCAGCCAGGCTCCAGGGAGCACGGGATGATGAGCGCTCTTGAATGGGAAGATGCTGCTGACTGTTACCTAAGTCTTCCAGCCCTGTCCTCTCCAGAAATAAAAACCAGCTCAACAAAATCACCCTTTTGCTCTATAAAGTGATGTGGGGAATTAAAAGAACATACATATAAGCATGAGGAGTGAAGGGTGTGCCTAAGGCACTCCTTTCTCACCCCCACTGCTCCTCCAGTGTCTCACCTTAAATCTGAAACAGATTTCTAGGGTGAAATCCCCAGAACAAGCCCAGAAACAAAACGAGGAGCCAGGAACCCAACACTACAGCTCCACTTGGGGGGGTGAAGGGGGAAACGGCCATAGCCTCACATTTTAAAATAACAGTTAAAACCCAAAACCCCCAAACTAATACACTTGCAAGGGTTTCATCTCCCACTCGGGGTGAGCAATACTTCAGACACAGGTGAAATAAGAAAGGGAAGCCCTGAAGCAAGGCTGGGAGGGAGGAAGAGTATGGAATAACCGCCAGGCACCTAAAAATGGAGATACCCCAAATAACAAATTAATCATGACCCTGGACCAGCTGGGTGCTGCTTGTATG
>JANHGB010040570.1:0-28454 GCA_026283785.1 Coracopsis vasa | reverse complement strand
AAGCTCTTAGATTATCTGGTTCTAGTCTCCCAGGAACAGCAAGAACCCAGCAGGACATGTGTTAAGTCCAAAGTTTCCCATTTTAGCATTAGCTTCAGAAACTGAAGGATGCAGAGAAAATGGACATCTGTGGTGGAGCATACCCACTCTGGATAAACACTCTGAGGTGAGGCCTGACAAGCCAGTGAATTCTGGGTCAGGAAGCAAGCACTCATTCAAAGGGGATTTTTCCAGCATTTTAAACGCCATCCACAGAGAGTGGTCAGGGGGACCTTCTCAGGTTGAGGAGCTCTGAGACTTTCCTTCTTTTGGGCATCTTAGAGCAACGGCTTAATACCAACTCTGTTACAAACTAGGTTATATGTTTTTGGAGGGGTTTTATAAGGTAAGCTTTTTCCAGGAAGGACCAATGGGACGCTATCACTTGCAGCACTGCGGTATGTGACACGACAAAGGGCACATCCAGAACGTCCCTTTCAACTGCAGTGACTAGTCATTAGCAACCAGCACCAACACTGCTGGCAGTACACCTATCTTCTCAGCTGCAGAACAAGTACACGAGGTGCAGATTACAGCAGTGGATTGGATATGCTCCTTTCCCCGCTCCCGCTGAGGACCAAGGGGCCTGGTCTCAGAGGATGACGTTTGGCGTGACAGATGACAGCAACAGGTATTAGCATGGCAAGAAGCCTGCTAGCACATCAGCATGTTCTGATGGGCTCCCATATGTGTCTGACAAAGCCCTAGAAAATAATTTGGCTCCCAAAGTTGTCAATTTATTTAACAACTCCCAAAAATAATTTTGAATTCCAAAAATCGATGGGAAAAGTTCATATTTCATTGATTTTGAAACCCAACAAAGACAAAAATCAATTGTATCTCCACCACTCCGGTTCTGCTGTTAAACACTGCACCAAGACTTTTTTCTTTATGCTTCCTGCACCACTTGCTGGTTAATAGCACGAAAAGAAAAAATAAATCCATGTTTCTAAACCTAAGGCAGTGCTTCACAGAGAGGAGGATCCACAGCAATTCTACAGCAGCAGCTGGTACCCTGCCATGCACAGGCTGGCTTCTTAACACCTCTCAAACTCTTCCCCCTTCATCCTGTGCCTGTACCTTCAAATTCTGGGAGAGCTACTCCCTGGCCAGTGAACTTGCTAACAGGCTGAACTATTAAGTGCTGCTGCTATTGGCAAAGAAAAAGGGTTGGGGTTATGTTATATTGCAGCAGGATCATGTTGTCCTCTGTATTGGCTTCCACTGTCTATGGGTGTTCCACAGCATCAGCAGTTCAAATGCTACCCCCCATCTTGCAGCCTGGGTGGACAATGGACCGACAGCCACCTCACAGATACCCATCTACACACTAGCAGTGCCTGGCACAGGGTTGTGGGTGCTTAGCTCATAGGCAGAACACACCGATGTGGCTGCGGCTGCCCCTGCCCTTAGCCTCACGGCAATCCCTGCTGGGGCTGCAAACGAGGTTTCACACTCTGGTTTGTCTCCACTTTGAGCATGCAGGATGCCAGTCTGAAGGCTTCCCACATCAGGGAATGTTACCAGACAGCACAACTACAGACCTTGATAGCACAGTCCAATGGGAATAACAATAAATGCTGGATAAAGATAGAATAAGATTTTACTATTCCCCTAAGGTCAATGTAATACTTTTCTTAATAAAACAGCTGAGACCTACTGAAGAAAAACAAAAAGAATCTCCCATATAACAGTGTCTCCTCCTTTAAAAATCTAGGACAAAGTGAAGAGTGCCAGATTGTCACTTCCCCTTGAGCAGTTAGAAAAAAGCCGTGCTTCCCTCCAGGAGACTCTGATCCTGGTTTATAAAAATCAGGGGGGAAAAGGAACTGTAAAGTACATTAACATCAACTGTTAATGAAAGTTAGCAGTTTAATTAAAGGAGCGAGCAACTTGTGCATGGAGAGATTAGAGACATGCATCCATCTCTAGGATACACGTGGCATCTGTCCAGGTTTGGCAGAACCCAGGAAACACATATGGGATGAGTGCTTCTGATATGGAAAACTGACCCCAGACTGCTCTGGTGATGATGGCAGGGTAGAGACAGTATTCCTGTCAGGAAGAAGCCTGCCATAAGGACTTCACACAAGGGCTGCTACCACCTTCAGCACTGAAGCCTTGATTTTGAATCTCCACTTCTGTCGCCGAGCTGTCCTTCTGATGTGTGTCATGTTTTGGGACTAAGTGAGTGGTAAAAACCATTGGCTAAGGTATTCATTTATTCAGATTCTCCTCAAGGTGGAGTTTAGGAGAATATCAGCCCTTCTTTTGATGTTTAAAAAAAGGCCCAACCACAGAAGGACACAGGCGCATGCAACATAAACCTACACATCCCTAGATCCTGCTGAACACAACCCGCTTGTCCTAGGCACATTCACAGCCCGAAGCAGCCCCACAGTATTGCTCTGACAACAGGATCCCACCCTCAGAGAACACAAAAGTATCCAGATGGAAAAAAGTTAATTTGTGGAGGAGAAAGGCATACTCAGCCCCATGCACAAGACGAGGTGATCTTTCATTGGCCAGGTTTCCTTTTAAAGGGGTTTCTTTTACACACAGTATGTACTTTGTACAAAGTCCCACCTTCAGCTTCTGCCCTGACATCTGCCCCTTTCTGTACATCATCTCCTATCTGCTCATGCCTCTTACCCTTGCCCCTCTCACCACACACACTCTTTAAGCCCCACTTTTTGTTATTGCTGTGGGGACATGGTTTTAGCTGTTGCTCTTTGCCAACACATCACATAAACTGTGAGCTTGGAGTAGCTCTCTCTTTTTTCTCTTTCTCTCTATGATAACTAGTTTGCATCCCATAATGTGCAAAAGGAATCTCACTCTGTAGATAAAGGTGGAATAACTCATAATGGCAGAAGCACTTTAGCCTGGAGAGTCTTGGGCTGCCCATCTCCTGCTCCCAGCACGCTCCTGGCAGAGGGATGCTATGGCCATTTTGCACAGCCCCTGGTCCATGTGGTTTTTCACTTCCAGTTTTGCACTGCTGACCATCTTGCAGCTACAGAGCAGTATCTCCCACTTCCAGGAATCCCAGTCACACAGGGCCGCTCACGGTGCTGTTTACCAAATACACCAACCTCATCTCAAAGACCATGAGCAGAAACACCAGGTAGGAAACACACACACCTCATCTCCAAATGCCAGTAGGAAATTTGTCCAGGGTCACAGCTCACCAGCCTCCTGAGCAACCCTTGACAGGAGTGACCCAACATCACTCAGCACAGCTGGTAGACAAGACTGAGCTGGTAACACTCAGTGTCTTGCAGTAGAGCCCTAATGCACTGGGTGCTTCTCTCAGCCTGGGCATCCCGAGCCTCTCCCTCCTTCCCCCATCTGCCTAGTTCCTCACAACTGGGAAGTTAAGGTTTTGGGCACTGCTACCCAGCTACCAAAGTTCCCTGCAGTAAGCTAGCAGCTACGGAGAGACGACCACATGAGCACAGGAAGGCAAAGGAAGACCTCCTTGCCTCAGGATCCCAGCCCAGAAGCCACAGCAGAGCTCTTGGCAGGTTAGCTACCAACCCCACAAGCCCTTTACAAAACCATGGGAAAATGCCACTTACCTTAATGGGAAGAGCAGCAGAAGCTCATGCAAACACCAGAGCTCAGAGGAAACCAAGCCCCAAAGGCTGGCAGGGTGGTGACAGGCTGGTGACAGGATGCAGGTGGGGTCCAGCCCCGGGGAGTGTGCTGCCGCCTCTGTGCAGAGCAATGGGGATGCCAAGAAGCAGGTCCTGGTTCAGACCTGCCTTTGCCGTGCCCCAGGAGTGTCCTGCAGGAGTCTTTCTGCAGTGGCAGAGCCCTCACCCCTGCCCTGCCACCAGCCCCCCTCCTCCTGGGGCCAGGGGCCGTCTGTGAACCCGTATGAACTCCCTGGCCACTGCCTCCACATGCTGTTCCCTGCCCTAGCCTGCACTCAGCTCACACCTCCTGCATCCAAGGTCCCCAAAAGGGCCTGGATTTACTCCTGATCTGGAAGTCAAAGGTACCGACAATGCCGGAATCAATTGCCAGGTACATCTCCATATCATCACCCATGCAGCAGAACAGGCTCCTGAGTCCCAGCAGCATGCAGACCGAGTTACTTGACCTGCTGCTCCCAGCCCTGCCCTAGCTTACTCTGTGAGCTTCAGCAGTGCCAGGCAGCTCCAGAAATGAAATGGGCATTATTCATCTCCCAAAGCTGCTGCAAGGGCTAATTGCTTGACACTTGGTTGCAATGCCCTCCAGAAGATGAAGGTGTGGTTCAGCACACTCATTATGTGGCTCATTACAGAAGTTAGTACTTACTAGACAAGGGAAATGGCATCCCAGGAGCAGCAGCATCAGGAAGCAGCCTCCTTCCCTAGCATCATGTGATTTTGCAGGAGCACCAGGGCCTGCAGTGCTTGAATTCCCTTTCAGCTGGTTCTGCTATGAACCCTTGTGCTCCCCCATCAGCTGCTGCCATCCTCTCACTGATTTCAGCTGTATCTAGAAACGGACTGAGCTCTTACTTAGCATGGTTATATTCTTCTGGTATTCCACTTCACATCTTTCTAGTGCCTATTCAAGTACTTTCTGGTAACTGAGAAGGAGAGTGGCTCCAAGTCCTACAGGGCACAAGCAGAGCACTGTGACTGCTACTGGGGAGCAAGGGATAGCCAAGCCATTGGCTGCCACAGCCACCTCTGGGGCAAAGACCAAGGCTCCCCTCTTCTCCACCGGCTGGTGGAGCATTATCTCCTCTGCCCGACACTATTGTGCAGATCCACACGCTGCTGCCGGTCACCTACTGCACTCAGAAGCCTGGCAGCAAGTCCCTGGCTCCCATCACTGCCAGACCCACTGTGGGGTTCCAGGGCAGGTGAAGGGCATGGCTCCCCCTTCACATGCTGTAAGGGTTTTAATCCCATCGTTGTAAGTGTGTGCAGGGACAAGCATGTGCAATAGAGCCATGAGGAGAAGCTTATTCTGTCATGCCTTCAGAAAGACTAAAACCAGGAAACACATTTTATCTAGCCTCTCCATGGACACATCTCTGCCCCCGTTTCCTTATTGGTGGCTTCATGTTTTACTGCCTTCATGAGACAGAGAGCTGTTGCCATGAGATCAGGGGACAGGCTGCAAGAGCAGCTTCATTGTAGGACTTGTTTAGTGGGTGCATTGAGAATTTAAGTCCTTTGCCAGCTTCCACAGTGAATACGTGTTCAAAAAAAAGGGAGGAGAAAGAGAAAACGTATTACCAGAAGGAGCAAAGCCTCAATGCATCCCATCACTTCCCCCAGCTGCTGCTGTGTCTAATCATTCTCATAGCGTATCAAGAAGTGTGAAATCACCGATTAGTTTTATGACAGAGATTTTCATCGCAGAAGGTGGGACATGAAACCTTCCTCTCCTGAATACAACTGCAGCTACCAACTGCCCCCCTTACTCAAGGTATTACTGGGGAAAACAATGAGACAAAACACTCCAAACCAGGTCACCTCTTCTCTTGGATGGAAGCACACAGATGAGTGCCAGTCCTTGCTATAGAAACCTCGCAGGATGCTGCGATGCTGAGCAGTGGAAGTTCCCTTCACAGATTTCTTACCAGCACACAGTAAATAAGACACTTCCGCACTTACTCCAGGGCCCTACTGCCTGGAAAAGGCTCTTGCACCTCTCAGTAGCAGCAAGGGCAGAGCTCTGAGCCCAGGCACCCTGTCTGTGAAGCATCAAGCACCCAGACTCAGCCTCCAGGTACTGTCTTAACTGTCTGAGCACTCCATTCCTCTCATCCAGGTCAAAGGTCTCCACATCCTGTAGAACCAATTCAGGAAATGCAAACTCATGAGCTTTGGATGCCTTCTCTGGGCTTTTGGAGCATGTGAGGACAACCTGCCCCATCTGCATCCACAGCTTCCAGAGGAGGTCCTCTCCCTCACACAATGCATTTACAGAGATAAGTGCAATGAGGTCCTGACCAGTCTCAGTGTTGCTGCAGTGCACAGGGGGAGATGCAGAGAGCTTCCAGACACTTTAGCAGGGTACAGATTATTAAGAGATCAATCCAAATCCTGATGCTATGGAAATTAGCTGGAACTTCATCACTGTAAGCAGTATAGCCCATGCTACACTATGGGAGCTGCTGGAGAGCCTGGAGAAGCAGCACAGAGCGGTGGAGGGCAGAAAGCAAAGACTGATGTGTCCAGTATCTTCCAAGGGGAATTTGCAGAAGCAGAATGAAACTTGGACTCCGTCCAGAACATCACAGCCAGCAGCCCAGTGGTGGAGTATAACAGACCTTTAATGACAACTGCTGAGTTGATGCCTCCTACTAACAGGCAAGATCACAGACAAACAGGTCATTGGTTTGCTCCTGACCTTGAACTGGTCTGGAAGCTGCTGCAGTCACACTGGCACTGCCTCAGCCTCTCAAAGAGACAAGTGCAACATGCATGGAGACCTCCTGATGCAGCCTGTATCTTTGTTGTGCGCTGAAGGACCTTGCCCTTCATACACCACCCTGGGATTACACTCTCACTGTTTATTATTTAATGCTGCAGGTGGAGAAGGGGATTACCTGGGACAGCAACAGTTCTCCTGCTTCCCTGGCATGGGATGATGGTGTTAGCCAGCACAGGTGAAGAAACAGTCCTACAAAGCACCTGCCTTGACCCTGTCCAAAAGAGAAGGCTAGTGTGGGCCAGGTTAGCACACATAGGGGCAGTGCTATGGACCAAACACATCAGAGCACCTGGACAGAGAGAAACCCTTGAGCCAGGATACAAAACTAAGTCACAGTTTTATGGGCTAGGATAAAAGGGGAAGGATTTTGAAGTCTGCAAAGCATTTATTCTCTTTTCTGCTGTGTTTTTTCCTTACCCCTTGTTTTAATATGATGGATCACCCGATAACAACAGGCAGTCGCTCTGACTGACATGTACACCCAGGATAAAAGAGAGCAGGAAATTGGATCTGAGGCTCCATACTGTATTTCAGTGAGTTCTGGAGCCACCAGAATGAGATACTTGGTTGGATTACTGGTGCAGTCGCACTCCCCACAGCTGCAGACATGCAGCCCTGTGTTCAATATCCTGCTGTCACTCGTTGTGTCTAGTGCACAGCGGAAGAACAGGAGTATGAAGCATATCTGATTTAGAGAGGCACATGAATGAGGCACAGCCCTGGTTACAGTAGGAAATTGAACTGTTCATGAACACGGTTTTCACCAGGGAACCTCCTCCTCTCCCTACCTCCCCAATGCTGTGTTGCCCAGGGCTTAAAGTCACAACTGCTGCCTCTTTCACCAAGACATAGATGAACTGGTTTAGTACTTGCTTTTCTAGCCCCACTTTCTCTGTCCACTGAGAGGAAAGCTCTCTCAATGTGTACCCTGTCACCTCTCCCTTCCTCCCTTGTCCCAGCTACTCTGGGCCATGGCAGAGGCAATACACAGAGCACACCACTTTAGTTGCCTTTGCTCTGCCACCCCCTGCATCCCACTGGAAAAGCTGGTTTGCCTGCTGAAGAGGATGAAGAAGGGAGGGGGCAGGGGTAGATTTTCATTATTAAATCTCCTCTTGGTTCCAATGTGGCTTTGCAGGAGCTATCAGGACACTTGGAATCTGTTCCCATTGCAGGCTTTGCTGGGTCCTCAAAACTGAACCCCATCAGACGCTTCCTCAGCTGTTAGGCAGGCAGGAAGGCACTCCTCCAGAAGGACCATGAGGCTTACAGGAGCAAAGCCAGCCCTGATGTGGCACTGGGGCACTAAGTTCCGAATCCTACACTGCTGATATTTCGAAGGAGATGAAGCCTGTGAATCCCAGCCTGGAGAAAGGCATTGCTACTGGGGCCTGTCTCTGAACTGTACTCAAACAGCTTCATACCCAATGGGTTTTGGAGTCCAGATCCTAGCTCGCAGTCCTCACTCATGCTTTGCTACAAAGGGCCATTTGCGCTTCTAGATTGCAGCCTGGATCAAAGAGAGGTGCAGTGAAATACTCAGGCAAGGTTTTTGCTCAAGTACAGCCAGCCAGTCCTAAAATACCATGGAAGTTCCATTAAAACGGTATTTTTATTTCAGATCTATGGGCTGGACAAGCATCTGAACATGCAGGAGGCTGAATTGCTTCCCAGCTTTTGGGAATCTGCACTCCATCCCTATGGAAAGCTATTCCAATTACCACACCACCTGGAAAACCACCCAGCAATTCTTTAAACCACCCAGCAATAATATTCTTTGCCTTGCTGGCTCATCAAGCTGGACTGTAACAGACAAGATATTGATGCAGCAACCTGATGTAATCAAGAGCTATAAAAGGCAAAGCAGTAAATCATTCGGATTCAGCTGTCTGTCTGTGCACTTAGCTGCTCTTGATGTTTTCTAGAGCATCCAATAAATAAAACTGCATTTAACAGTCACACAGCAATTTTCCTTGCAAAACCTTGTGCTCGCACAGGCAATGGGTGGTGGTGGGGAAGGAATGTGGCTAGGAAGTAGGTCAAGAAGTGTCCAGAATTAAGAATTTTCTCTCTTTTTATTCTTTCCTGCAGGTGTGTCATTGAAACTTATCTCACTATTGAGCACAGCTATTGAAAAAAGTGGTTCTTGCTGCTTCCAGGTTTAGAGTCAACCATATTCTTTACTGAGCTTTCCCTCAGTGCTCTTAGGAATGATCATCAAGCCCACTTATATGACCTAAAATGAGAGATGCAGGTCTGACAGGAGCTTGTGCGATGCTATCTGGAAACAAAGAGTTAGGTCTGTCTTTAATGCTTTGGTTAGGACCATCAAGACCTGCCCTAGAAGGCAGGAGAAGCCAAGGCAGAGGCAGAAATGCTGGGTGCAGCTTTCCTCCTGAGCAAGAGCTGCTGTTGCCCAGAGCTGTGAGATCAGGTAAGCTGGAGAAATGCACACAAGGGCAGTAGCAAAAGAGGTTCTTACCCTTACAAAAGAGGACCAGGAGCCCAGAGTCCTCTTCACAGCACAGAATTGGGTCGAGGTCCGCTCTGTTCCAGGAACTCTGAATTCAGCACAACCCACGGAACCACAGAGGCACCTTATAGGTTTCAGACACTGTAAAGCGCATTCTTGTTCCAGTCCATGAGACAAGCTTTGCTTTGTCTCTGCATCACAAGACTCTGGTTTCCAAAGAATCCGTCAAGATATATAGAAGGTAAACAAGATCAGTGATTCTCATCAGCTTTTAAAGCAGCTGAAGAGACACTTGAGCTGGAAAGAACCATAGGTTACGCAGAAATGGAAGTATTTTTCTCATTTACCAGAATTCCTGAGAAGCAGGGGAAGACAAAACCTCTTTCTTCACCTACTTGGTCCCAGCAATTAGACAAACCCTGAGGCCTCCCGAGAGAGAAAACAGCATCAGCAGCTCAGGCTTTCAGTAAAACACTGTGGACCACCTCACGAGCCTCACCCTAGCACATCCATTGCAGGTGAGTGCTATTGAACCGGCAAGCTCTGGAAGTGGGTGGCTGGTACCCAAGTGTCCCTGACACTTGCAGAGCTACTTTAATTTACCCCAGCTGAAGATTTTCCCCATTGGCTGACATTTAACTGCCCTGGTTTCTGCAGGATTTATCAAGAAGTCAGGCATTCAAAGTGACTCATCCCAGCTAAACCAGAGCCAGCAAGAGCTGTCACACTGCACAGTACTCTGGCTGCCCAGGGGGGCGTCAGTGATGCAGAGTGACCAGATCCTCCTTTGCCTCATTAACTTGGGCATCAGCGGTGTGTTGCAGGGCATCCGTCATGTTGGATAAACCCCTCCTGTGCACTAGAGGTGTGGGTGATGGGAGCCTCTCCCTCTGTTTTGCAATGGGGCAATGTTCATACCAACACTGCGGCAAACTTCAGTTACACCAGAGCACGTACAGAGCAGCCCAACTGTCTTGCATGCAGCTACACTACGATAAACAGGAAGAAAATCCCTAATTATAATAACCTGTCAAATATCTTGCACCTTCCCCCACTCTCTTCCATTGCCTTCATAGCCTGTCTCTCTCCCTGTCAGCCTGCTCCTGATTTTTAATGGGTTTGCAGTATATTTAGACTGAGGATAAAGCTTACATGTGAGCAGGTAAATCGGAGGCAGCAGAGCATTACCCCACAAAGCCTGGAGGAGGATGTGGCATGTGCTCCCAAAGGAGCTGGGCACTGTGGTCAGCAGCAGGTCCTTCATTGCCAGGCTCTGATAAAAGGCCTATGTGTGCACGCAACAGATTGATTTTTACTCCATGGGTCCCCTTCATTCTCCTTCTGGTTCCAAACTCTGGGCTTGGATCACAGGCATTTCTCACTAGAGGGCAGCAGGATGCATTTAGAGATGGACACAGCAGAGCCAGCTGGGCTACAAGTCAGTCCAGCCCTCTGGATCCAGAGAACAATAAATAGGACAATACACAGGCCATGGTTTGGATGGTGCCACCACTATCACAGCCAGTACATGGAGACAGGGGGGGAGCTGGCCCAGCAAAGCCCTGGCCAGGTGGGCAAAGGGAGTTACAGCATTCAGAGTTACACTAAAGGGTCCAGGGCAGCAGTGCCTGACATTAATATGGTTGGCATAGCATTAAAAAGAGGAGTAAATGGAATGGGAGGCCAGAGCATCAGCCTTGATGTAGTACATGAAAGGAGACGTTTGTTATCAGAAGATCAGAGACGAGGAGGCACCTCTGCAAAAAAAAACCCACCCAAATGGCTACAGCAGAAGGTTGAGCTGCCGAACAACACCGTGATGGGCAGGAATTTGGAAAGAGCTGCTTCTCCCTCTCAGATATACACACACACAAACCTGCTTTTCCCTGGCTTGTTCCAGAGAGAAGAGTTATGCAGGAAGGAGATGTGGGGTGAGGCTCTGTTCAAACAACAGAGCTGCTAAAAGCTGTGGAAAACCAAACTGAGTGCACAGGATGAATTGAGCAGTAACACTGAAGCAATGCAAAGTTTGTCACTGGGATCTCTGGAGTGAAAGAGAAGTGGAAATTACTCTGTGTGGGCAGGCAATCCTCTGTTTGAACAGTGGAAACAGCATTTTTAGGTTTACTGTAAGGGCCAGATTAGTCCAAGGGCATCGGAGGTAGCTCTCATTTTGTGGGGCAGGGATTTTCCATTCCAGTGCAGGCTGGAGCTGACGGACACAGGGCATCACCTGCAGCCATCATCAGCTCAGACCCATTCCTACTCACTAGCTCCTTGCCTGACACAGTCTGGATAACTGAGCAAAACGATCTTGGCCTCCTCCTGCAGATGGGTGTCTCCAGTGGTAGGCTATTGTCACCATGGCCAGTCATCACTCTTCACTCATAGCCTTCAATACTGGTTTAACCATAAGGGAGGAGCAGCTTGTATTGCCCCAGTGCTGTCCCCTGGGATACTGATAGCAATTTGGATAAACCACCCGCAGGGGAAGTATGAGAGGGCTTCAGTCTGCAAAGCTGAGCTAGCTAAACACCAAGCCATCCTTGGTCAGGTGGTGATTTTGGGACACAGATCTGCCAGCATATGAGCCAAGGACAACCATGGCCAGCTCCTTCCAAACCCATGCACAGAGGGAAGAAAGGCTTGTGCAGCATTTAGATTAGCTTCTCCAGCAATATTCGGACCTTCAAAATGCTCCCATGTTTTAAGATGGCTTCCCAGAGCAATGAGGTGTTCCTATGGGTCTGTATGCTCTGTCACTCTCTGATCCTAGCAGACTGAAAGATTACCCAGGCAGAACAAGACAAGAGCACAAGTAATTTGCCTGTGTTGTTAGGGAAATGGAAGCAGGACAGCAAGCCCCAGCCCTACAAATGGTTATCTTTAAGTACGTAATTCTTAATTACATACTTAAGCAAAGCCTACAGTAATTTAGTAAGTTAAGCATGTAATTCCACTTTAACTGACGGGTAAGTCCCTAAAGCAAATGCTTACGTGTACACAGGGCTGCTCCCTAACTCAGCCAAGACTAACTGGGAGCTGGAGAGGCCTCGCTTGAGTGGCCCTGCGGATGCTTTAGCAAGGTACTGTACCAGTGCGCACACAAGTGGACAACAGAGCCACATCCTGGATTTGCACAACAATTCCAAGCCACCGAGAGTGCAGCTCTGGATGAGAATAACCCATGTTTACTAGAAGAGGGGTAGATGGGGACACACACACAGGACACACAGGCTGAGAAGGGCTGGCCCCATCCACACTTTAGGGCAGGCAGCCCTAAAGCCACCCCAGCAGAAGGATCTGCACCTCTCCATCTGCCAGCAGAGCTCCAGCAGCCAGCCATCTCACCTCTTCTCACCCCAGCGCAGCTGTGCTGCAAGGAGTTTGTTGCACAAAGTTGTCTACTTCTTAGGTGCACCATCTATGAAATTAGGTTAAAAATAGATATCCACCTCTAGAAAAGTACCTGGAGATCCTCAGGTGAGCGCTGTGCAAACAGTCTGCCATCACTAACAACCAAGGTGAAAAAAGGCAGCGAGGGGGGAAGGAGATCTGCACTGAACCTTTTGATGGGAAAAAATCTATTGCAGTCACATTTACTCTTTGAGAAATCTCCTCAATTCTGCTCAGCCTAAACAAAATGGGCAATGAACACAGGGCAGGCTGCCTGCGTGCAGCTGCCTCTGAACCAGTGCCTCTCCCCAGGACCTGAAGGAGTTGTCACCTTGCCCTGGGAGACAGGGGCAGAGCATGCTTTGTCCCAGGAGGTGTAGGGGCAGCACAGTGGCTGCAGGACCAGACTCAGCTCCCTCCACTGGTGTTTGAAGGCTTGCTGCTCTTGGGGAGCCCCCATACTCTTAGCGTGAAGTTTTCCATTTCTGCATTCAATCCAAGACAGGAAGCTGTGTATCAAGTGAAAATACACCAGAAAGGAGAAAAAGAAAGCCGGCAGCGTGGCATAATTCACCTTATGGGTGGCAGTCATGCAGCAAGAGGTAAACATGAAACAAAAGTCTTGGTCCTGAAAAAACATCACACTTCTGCTGGTGCCAGTACCATGGAGAACGGACTTAATTTGGCACTCAGGGGAAGAGGTGGAGGGAGGAAGGGAAAGAGGCAAGGGTTGCCTGCCACTCTTGGACACGTAAAGGAGTCTCTGGGACAACAGGACCTGTTTAAAGGATTACAGCACTAATTGCACATCTGCCTTGCTTGGTAAGGAAGGTCACCTAAGCCATGGATGGCACCTTCACCAAGGCACAGGAAGCTGCAGTGAATGGCTGTGCACACAATAGTCAGCCCTCCTCAAGCAGTTGTATCCCTTCTGCTTCTTTACCTTCCTGGGCACTGAACAATGTGCTAAAACCCAGTGCAAACCACTCCTCCAGTTCTTACAGCTGGTGCACCCCTGCCTCTGCCAGAGCTGAGCCCGGGGACAAAAAGTGAACAGCTACAAGGGACCTCTAACCATTTGAGCTGCATGCCAACAGCACCAAGGAATTTATCCACAGCAGAGGATCGTTGTTCTGGGTATTGTGTACATGCAGGCAGACTAGGCTTTGACTTCTTACCAGCTTATGAAGGCTAGGGAAAGGGTGGAAACAACAGGGAATTACTCCCTTTTCCTGGAGGCAGCAGAGCCATGGCATGTGATTACAAAGGGAGACTCTGACAGACCTCGTCTGCCTCCTTGGAAATTGAGGGACAATTTCTTTCAACAGCAGCATCAGTAATTTCTCCAATGCCAATAGTCAGTTCAAAATAGACAGCACAAATGCTCATTGGCATTTCAGAGGTGAACAGTAAACAAGCATTCATTGTTGAACAGATGCCCTCCTCTCTTCCTCATGTTAGATCTTTTATCTTTCTGCCTAAGAAGCAAGCAGAAAACAGCATTGCTAAGTAGCTTCCATTAAGATAATGCCACCTTGCCAGGGCTGCCTGCCCTCTGGGCAGGAGTTGGTGAACATCCCAAAGCATGTTGCATATCCTGAGTTTTATTCCAACTGGATATAGTTTGGAGGGTAGAATCACCTGGGAAGAGATGCTTGAGAAGACAACAAGCAGAGATGCCTGACAGAGGAAGTACGACGGAGAAGCTGGGAGAGAAAGGAAGCTTCCAGCAAGGAGAAAATGGTTCTGCCCTGGCCAACACTAATATCTCTCAGTCAGTCTGTGACTCAGTCAATCCACTCTGAGCATGACATTTCCCTTGGTAGAACACGTCCTCTCCCCAGTTTCTCTGCTCTAATGCACTGATGCTTTCATTTCAAAAGGTGAAATGATTACAAGGGATGCTAAAAATACACATGGGCTTTCATTCCACTCCCCCGTCTCTGGTGGAACAGAATTTCCAGCTTTCCTGTTAGCCAACACAGAGATTTTATCTGAAAGATGTTCGGGGGCACAAGACCATTTCTTTCTTTTCATTATCTCCTTCCTTTATGCAACATTTACAGCCCAGTCTAGTTCTTTGGGTGACCATCAGTTAGCACTCTCCCAGCCCAACCAAAGGAAAAAGCCTTTCTCCTACCCATCCTTCAATCTGCCAGCCCTTCAGCATGATTAAAGGTCTAACCCAGTAATGTCCAAGTTTCCCATGCTGTTGGCCACCTTAGCTACTATCTGAGGTTCTCACAGCCCCTTCCTTGCCATAAGACTGAGTATGCAGCAGACGCACAGAGCTGGGGCTCATCACACGTGCAGCAGCCACATGCTCCCCAGAACACAAAGCTCCCAGAGGACAGACACCACAAAAGCCCTCCCAGCTCCTCCCTACTCCTGGCTGCCCTGCAGAGATAGGGGCCCAGAGATCAGTGCACAGGCTGGGCAAGTTGTCCTTTCAGGGGATACAGCTATGATGTATATACCAGGTGCTCCAATACTCATTCCAGAACAGAGATGAATATCCAGTCAGTCTCTATTGCACAAAGCCAGCTGAGCATTTAAAACCTGGAGGGGTTAGATTAAAGAAAAAAAAAAAGTTAATTATACAAATGTTAAACTTTTCTTGCTCCAAATGCTCAATGGACTTGCAATTATGCTAAAATATATATATATACATACATACACCAGCCTACAGATGATATCAGACTTTATGCAGGAGAGCTCTTCAAACTGATGAGAAAGTATTTAATAAAAATACAGTTTATTCATGTAACATTAAGTCAGTAGAAACCTTCTCCAGCTTTAAATGCTTTTACGTCACATCTGAAGCATTTTCTTTTTCTGGTATGGTTTGAAAGACGTATCCAAATACTAAGTTATGGTAATTCCTGCTTATGCATTAGGTATTCAAAATAGAATCCTTAATTGCAAGTTGCAAAAGCTATAAATGGCAGGCAATAAATCTCAACAACAGAGGATCAAAAGGGAAGAAAAACCAGCAACATGGCTGTTTTTGTGTAAAACCAGGACACATTAATCCGGTACAAGACCTCAGCTGTTAGAGGGAGAATTTTACCTCAAGCAACAGATTAATGAAACACTCCTGTATTAATCAGATTAAGAAGATACAAACATTCCTACTCAAAATCATTGCCAGTATCCAAAAAAACTCAAGCTTTTCGTTGCGCTTTCAGAAGAAAATGCCTTTATACCTCCGATTCATACACACAAAAGCAGGGGACTATTTAATAGATACTTCTTAAAATAAACACTCCAAAATTCTCATTTCAAAATTTAATAGAATAAATGGATGTCTGAAAGCATTTTAACCACTTCTTTTGTGGTCCCCCATGAGATGACTTTAAATTAAAGACTCTTTCACATGTGCTTGGACCAACTGGAACAGTTTTCCAGCTCTGATGATACAGAGTCAAAAGTGAACTAAATATACTTTATATACATATATTTATGTATAGGTATGTGTGTATATATAGATAGATAGATAAATGCTAAGAGTTTCAAAAAGCTCCAGAGACACTCTGCAGAGCTGCTGCCCCAAGGGCGGCACAGCCTGCACCCTCTCCATGCCCTAAGCAGACCACCGGCTCGTGGTGAAAGAGTCCTGCCAGGGCCAAGGCACTGAGCCACAGCACCCATGAGGGGCTGACGGTGATGCTGCCAGGCCCTCACTGCACGGAATATTCCATTTCTACAGAAACTTGAAGAAAACAGATGTTTTCCTTCCACTGAGCCACCAGCAGTGCCCTGCCATCCCGGCGCACTGGCTCTCTGCTGTAGTTCACTCCAGCCTGTCTGTGGCTCCGCAGCAAGCCAGCCATGCAGAGCAGCAGTCTTCCAGCAGTCTTCCCAGCTCAGCATGATTTCCTCATACAAAGACATCCTCAGCCACGACATGAGGAGGAACAAGAGGCTGGCAAAAGGGGCCAGCAGCTAGCATGACACTTCTCTAGTTCAGCTTCTAATGGGATAATGAAGTGTGATTTCAGGTAGTAACAGCTTCTGTTAGACATGACAGGCCTGAGGCCATGTACTCACAGAGAGAAAGAAGCTATCCTTGGTAAACAGATTTCACTTGGACTGAAAATTCACAGTGTTTATTCACTGATTTGTTTCAGGAAAGCTGTTTCAGTGGCTTCCCTGCCATTATTGATTCAAATACATTTGCTAATTATTTGGAACACAGTTGAGATTTGCCCAGCTGCTGCAGTTATCTGGGATTTACCAAAGAAGAGTCACCAACCGATAAATGCGGTTCTTCCATCAGACAACTCATCGGATTACTTACACACTGGAGCAAGGCTCACTGCCACGTATGGAAATGAGAGCCTTGCTGTCCCCTGAGGAGAGCCCAAGTGCTCCTAGGTCTGTTCAAAGCTCTTCAAAGAGACATAGACAGAGATTGCCTACTTTGAAAAGTAACTGTAGTTTATTATTTATTTCTACCTTTTCCTTTTTTAGTAACAAAACAGCCATAATTATTAATCATGATTGTTTTCAGTGAATCTAATTGCAGTGTTCCCTAAAGCATAGCAACACTCCCTCCATGCCCAGCCAACTGAAATAGAAAAATCACATCCCAAAAACAGCAGCAAGAGACAGTGAACGAAACCTGGCCTCTCATAGCTTGTGCCATTAAACCAGACACATCTCTGAGATAAAATCAGCTGGGAGACTAAGACTCTGGAAGACATTACTACATTTCCACAAAGCCAACCAGAGGTTTCCTGCAGCAGAAGTCTCCTTCATCCCTCCCTATGCCAAAGCATATAGAGGTGGCTGGTACTGCCCCAGAAGAGGTTTTAGAAGGTACTTGGCCAGCCCTCCTTAGGTGGGAAGCAAATTCACAACATCCTCCATGTATCTCCTCTACAAAGGGTAGCTGCAGAGACAAGAGTGCAGTTTTCAAACTATCTCTGCCAACACAAAGACTGGAAGATACCCTGTAGTTACAGGGTTTGATGTAGGAATGCTGGAGTGAAATTTCTTTATTCGAGTTACACACAAGGTTCTGCTATATCATTTTATGGTCTCTTGCAGGGATCATATATATGGGTTTTTGTTCCACGAGTGACTTAGGGAGAAAAAAAACCCAAACAAACCAACCCCCACACGCATCATGTACTTACACTCATGCAACTGTTCCATATAAACCCTGAGGTGGGCCTACTACAGACAGCAAACCAGGGACTGCTCTGGAAAGAAACTGCCAGAAAAATGTCCTTGACCTCTGGACAAAATCTGCTGTTGGAGACCTCCTCATTTGAAGGTTAGACTCTGTAGCTGCATCAGGATGAAAAACAAACTGGGAAGGAACACATTACCTGCACTATATCACAGGCTCTTACAGATGCACCAATTTCCTGTCACAGTAGTTAAAATGGGCCACAGCTCAGGAAGGGAAGGCATGGAAAAACCCAGTATCCAACAAAATCTCAAATAAAATAGCCTCCAAAGGTTTTTTGTCTGGGACATCAGCATCTTACTCCCCTTTCTGACTGCTCAACAAACTTCTTCATTGCAAATTAATAGGTCCATGTATAAAAACCAGGATTAGGTAAGGTTTTCAGGCACTAAATCCAGCTGGCAATTACAGTGGCCCTTGTGGATACTTAGCTATGGATTAAAAAGTTTACAGCTACCAAAACTAGAAAAACATGCATATATTATCATGGTACTTTAAGGTCTTCCTATGTAAGAGAGATTTTTTGCCTGGCCCCAGAAGATGCAGGGGTGCAGAGCTCTCAGAGGACTTTACCTGTGGTGTCTTCCAAAATTTTTTGGTTTATATTTCCTCTAAGCATTAAAGCAATTAAAAAAATAGTAATAATAAACCCCTCTATTACAGATAAATATATTTGTTGGCCTTCAACAGAAAGACACCAAACCCTTCAGCTACACTGCAATTTCTCCCATTCTAAACAGCCCAGACATACCTGCCTTTTGAAACAGAATTCAGGCCAATGCATCTCAGCTGTACTTGCAAGGCATGTTAAAAGGGACTTCTAAAAGCTTCCAGGTCTCTTAAAGAGCCTGGATGATAGTAGTTACAGATGGAAAAGAGCTAGGAGGTCACTGACTCCACCCTGCTGCCAGGGCAGAAGAGTTCCCAAGGAGAGAAGATGCCAAGACGTAACTGGTATTACACTTGACCTTAGCCCAAAAGCCAAGAAGCAATAATGGGGAGGGGACTGAGGATAAAAGCAACTGGCAGCTGCAGAAGAGCTGTGCGCTCTGCAGAAGAGATTCAGGCAAACCTCTTTGGAATAATACTTCGAATTTATCACGTTAGGCAGATGGCATTTGAGTTGCTGCTCTTCATACATAATCCTGAAAGGTCTCTGCCAGTTCTCTACTGTAATTGTAATGCTGGTTTGCATGTAACAAGAAGCCTGAAGTGGCATCAATAACACTGTCTCACAGGGCCAGTTTGCTGACACACTGTTCGTGCCCTTGCTGTACACAAGATTATCTTTAATGACAGAAAATATATTTTTATTGCTCCCTCTTGACTTGAAGGAGACTATGAATCCTCTGACCTTGTTGCTAATACAACATGAACTTTGGCTGAAGGATGCTCTATGCAAAACTTTGCTTTTCAAGTAGGAAAGATGTATTCCCATTTCAGCCAGCAGACAGGACTGCATTCAGTGCTGCTCAGGAAACCCTATGGCATGACTTCCCCTTGTCTGTGCCATAGTTTTCCCCGGGAAGGTAGCATAGACACATTACTACTATAGTAGGCAACGCTGGGATTGCAATTTCTATCTAAACATCAGTATGACAGAGTAAGATATTTGCTAATCTTTGTAATAATAATTTACTGAGATAATCTTTATTTAAGCTGTCAAGAAACTCAGCAGCTTCTCAAGACAAAGAAGAAATAAGACATTTAAAAAAATGGCAACACCAGAGCGGCCCTAATTTTCAAACTCACTCAGAGCCCATAACTCTGACCCAGAGGGTTCAGGGAGGGAAGATCAAGGGCACTAGCAGAGGAACACAGACTCTTACTGTTTTTGCAAGCACCCATCCAAAGGTTTTATCTTAACTTCCATGAATGCCAAAAATGGAGTCCCCCTGACTGCTTACTAAATGAAGAGATTTCTTTGGGTACAGCTCACCCAAAGATAGCCTTGTAAAGGCAAAGTGATCAAAACTCATCATCTAAGTGCCTTACACATCAGCAGAAGAGAAGCAGCAGGGGAGCACAATTCAACACCCACTTTGGTAGACATACACCTTTGTATGAGGTGATCACTGTCTGCATGCACCTTGATGTTAATGTTTGCCTAGACACTTGACTTCTGTGGAGCTACCGTGTGTGTCAGTGGGAATATTCTCTTCTGTATAACCTGGGCAGGCATTTACTGCACAGGGCCAGCTAAGGCAATCATCCTCATACCTCAGAGGTGATCCATGCCAGTCCCCATCTTGGCAGGGCACTGGCTGCAAAAGCATGCTATGCTCCAGCTGTCCATTCTCTGTGTACAGAAAAGGCAATTCAGTCTTTGGGGCAGACTAAATGTGTGTGTGTGTGTGTACGTATGTATCTATCTATCTATTTGATATATAATGCACACCATCTAAAAACAGCTATAACAGTCATACGGCATATGAAACCTTAAGGTATTATATATTCTCAAAATTTCAGATCACCTCTTTATGCAAAGAAAGCAGAAAGCAGTTGAACCCTCCAAGAGCAAAAGAGCAAGGACAAAAGAACAAGGCACAGCAATACCTTGGTTGACTGCTGCAGGAGTTTCTAGATCACGGTATCTCTGCGCAGAGCGCACAGAACACAACTAACACCTGTTCTCCCACTAGTTTCTTGGCATTTTGGGAACACACAGAGAGGGAAATGCAAAAAGACTGTACGGAATATGTCAGCTGAAGTGGATAGAGTTTGCCAGCAACAGAACTAAAAAAAAGAAAAACCAAGAAAATACTCCTTTTTGGGAGACGTCTTGGTGGTTTTAATTTTAGGGAGCTGTAGACAATCCCATGCATCCTTCTACTGCTAGCAAAGAAGATGGTGAGAAACAACAGACACCTCAGGGACAAATAGCTGTGAGACCTGCGTATGATCTGATACATGCAGAGGTTACTATCAAGTTAGTGAGGTTGATCTAAAGTAATAATGTGGAAATCTGGCTTTGCCAGGACATTATAGCTGCACTTTGAAGATCATATACAGTCTTTGTTAGATGGATCTGACAGATAACATTGAACAACCCTGTGTAGCTTCAAGGGACAAAGACTGCTCAATTTTTAATTTCTGTTGTGAATAATTCATTACAGGGGTAAGAAATCTTCTTGAACAGATGAAAGGTAAGAGACAAAGGTCTCCTCCTCCAACTCGTATTCAAAATCATTGACCATCCAGCTGGGTCTGTCCATAGAAAGTACAGGTTACCATATCCAGCTTTTCCTTGCAAAGTCTAATAACCTGGATTAGTGAGAAAACTCAGTACACTTAACAGAAAATGACGTTCTATGCTGGTCATGGAAAATACAAAAAAAACAGACATTCAAGCAAGCATTTAAGACATTTGAATTTCTTATTATTTAAAATATAGAGGGCTTTAGCTAAACTGAAACATACCACGAATATTCCCAGCTGCTCCTCTGCAATGGCTTCCGTAAGTCAAACTGCAAAACACTGTGTTGGAATTCACTTTAAACCTAAAAATCCCATATGAGCGCCAGGGTGAACTTTCAAAAACTGACCAAACTGCATAGAAGTTCGTCCACATTTAAAGGATGATAAAAATAAAGCATGTGATTTTGCTGTCCATTATTGCAGCACAGCCAGTAAGGATGTTTGCACCTCACAGGGAGCACACAGCCCAGAAGGCCCGTTACAAAAAACGCGCAAACTCAGACTTTTGTTCTGAAAATACGAGTTTAATCACATCTACAGCCCAGTCAGGATGCTTGCAAGGCAAAATGCATCTGCAGTGGGGTGGATAGCCAAGTAATTGTAAAACATGACTCCAGAATTGGATGGACTATAGTTGCTTGAAATATATGTGAACATGAGTAAGACTTCTGTCTTTCATTGCCAATTTGCTACCAGACAGGGAACTTAAAATTATGGAAACCCTAGGCCAAGCACTTAAACAGGAGTGATGTCTTTTTTTAGACTGGGAAAAATGTTGTCTTTCTTCTTATTATGACATATGAGCACACTATTTGAATATCTAATAAAAAATGACATTATTTGATATCATCATTTGTGGATGCTCCATCCCTGGCAGCGTTCAAGGCTGGACGGGGCTTTGAGCAACCTGGTCTAGTGGAAGGTGTCCTTGCCCATGGCAGAGCATTGGAACTAGATGATCTTTAAGGTCCCTTCCAACTCAAACCATTCTGTGATTCTATAAGATGAACTAAACAGAAATAAATTCAGCTTGTGGTATTTGTGAAAGCAGGGAGGGAGGGGAACTAGCTTTTAGAAGGAACTTCATCTGTTTATGTAGAAGTTAAAACAGCATCACCTGAGATAGACAGCAGAATACTGGATGCAGTAAGGGGTAGGTCTTTCTTCTCGAGTTACTGAGTACCAAAATGCTCTGTTAAATTGCAAGCAGGCAACTTCCCGAACACAGGTGTACACATCCACAAAGGTGTGCAGCAATGCACTCATCCATGAGCAGGATCCACATTCACCACGTAATGAAGGAACTGACTGGTACAGCTGATACAAGAGCTTTTCCAGTCTTATTTTTTTAGTCTGGTTGATAGACATTTTGCAACCTGTTCATTGAGATGGATCTCTCTTGATAGATCTTTACTGTTATTGAGATCACTTTTTGTGAAAACCTTGGGAAGCTGTTGAAACATTTTGTGCTGACACTCTTTTAAGTGAAAAACACAATTTCAGATTCAGTGGCGGGTTTTCATTTCTAGAGCTAACCTATCTGAGGAAAAAGGATCAAGAATGGAAAAACATGAAAAGCAAAATAAAACATTGCTGTTCACCCAAACAGAATTATTTCTAAAACCACTAGCTTGCAAAATGTTATACTCAAACTTTTCATTCTGACTTGAGATAAGTATTTTTTAAGCTCAAAAATTTTTCCTCAAACAGAAACAATTTTCCTTCCTTCTCTATCCAGAGGGACCAGTGAGAAAGAACGCACTGTCTTATATTACTATTTTTGCCCCTAAGCTTTTTTTCTTTCCACGTCTTCTTTTCTCTTATTTCCTTTTTGTCACGTTCATTTTCCTTATTTTTCTTTCTTAAAATGCCCCATCTATTGCTGAACAGAAGAAACTTGAGACTGGAATGCAAGATTCTTTGCTCTTGCTCTCTTCTTTTTCTCTGTTTATTCAGGAGTATGAAAAGAGCTATATTAAGCTGAAATTTTATTCTGCTGTCCTCTGTTCAACAAAAGATAGTCCAATAAAGCCACTAAATCACAGGTAACACTTTTCTGGGCAGCATTATTAGGAACTGACAGCTGGTGATGGATGAAGATCTCATCTTTTAAAGAAAAAATACATTTAATTTCCTTTATACATAAAACAGAGAGCACAACATTGTATATCTAAAGATAAAAAGAGACCCACTATATGCTGGGTGCCATACTTAAGAGGATCTAATACTGGGTCCATGTTTCTGAGCTTACATTCAGGACATCTTCAAATTAATTTAGAAACCACTGTTCTGCAATTCCTGGTAGGCAGACATTAAAAAATGAACTTTTTTTTAAAAAGAGGGTGACATTTTACAGCCAGCTCCATTACAAAAGAGCAGCTCAGAGACAGAGCCATTATTTTTCAGGAGGAACACTGAAAAACAGGACAGGAAGAGGAGAAGAATGATTTGTATGGCACAGAGATGAGTTTACTCCTGATCCTGCCTGGGATTAAGCCATACTCCTGGGAGCCACTGGGCCTCCTTAAGATTGATACCATAATGGATTTCGTACTGAACACTCACAGTAGAGTTAGTACCGAGCATCAAGGATCTCATCAACTACTTTGAAACAGACATGCTAAGGAAGTAAGGTCATTTTTTCCATCAACTGAGGCACGTCAAGCCAGGTTCAAGTGTGCTGTGTGGAAGTGCATAAATTTCTCCTACAGAGCCACTGGCAATACACAGTACTCCCTCATTTCTGGTTTTTGGATTTTGGGTTTTTTTTTCCCCTTTCTCAAATAACCTGTGCCTGTGATACAGACACTACTTTCCTTTTCACATTTGTAATGTATAACCACTTTTTCCATGTCCTTTCTGCAGCACTACCAGCTGCTGCTTTGGCTGAATTTAATTTTAACATAGCTCCCAAGCCACACAGAGATGGTGAGGGTGAGACTTTAATTGCTGGTCTGTGTAACGCAAGACAGTTAAACATGCAGTCAAAGTACATGTTGAACAAGAAAATACAGTCGGCCTGATTGCAGTGGCATGAAAGACTGCTTTGGGTTCCTGGGGTGAGGACGAGTTTAAGAAAAACATCTGCATGGAGCTTTTGTTCCCAAGTCTAGAAACTCTGTGTTGGCTGAGTCTGGCTGCAGGTCCTTGCAGGAAAAGAAGACGTAACAGTGAGCAATTACTTTCCTTTGATTAAAACCTTCTAGCTCACAAGTCTAAAATAGAGTGGAAATTTTTTTTGTGAACCTTGCTCCACTGAAGGATGAAAAGTGGTTTTCCACTGAAAACAGTGACAAAAGGCAGCCTTTCTAATCATCAAAGTTTATGGAAAACTCTTTGACCATATTTATGTAAAAATATTCTGCTTTTCCCAAGACTTCAGATCATTCCCTTCTTTTCTGTTTCTTTATTCTTATTTCTTTTCCAGTGGACATGAAGTAGTTAGTAGCAAAGGATAATATTAGGCTTTCCCATTTTTTGCAGAAAGAAAAGCCTCCAGAAAATACAAGATCTAAAAATGAAACTTGCCCTGGACTTGTGCTGGAAATTCAAATATAGCAACTCAGAGCAAATGCAAGATCATCAAGAAGTACAAGGATCTATGTAGTTATTTCTGAAGGTGAAACCTAGTGTTTTAAGTTTCACCTATATACACGCACATACAGCGAAATAAAAAGTGTCTGTGTAAAACATCCAACGAACAGTGACCTTTAAATCACTCCATGTTGCTGCTTCTCTGTGAAGAAATGGGACCTTTTTGGGACTGTCCCCAGATGATGATGAGGTATATTTAAGTTGTAATTCAGAAGTCTCTACATTCTTTATTCTGGTCTAAAAGTCCCATCACTCATCTCTTATTAAGCCATAACCTTAATTTTTTGAGTAGCTGGAGCCATTTTCAAGACCTTGGAGGATCACTATTGGCAAGATTGCTCTCTGCATCTTGATTCTAAAAGTTTTAAACATCCAGCTGCTCATCCAGATGTATTTAGGAGATTTGAAATTGAACTGCTATGCTATTAAGTAGGTTTTGAAGCCTTTTTTGGATCACAGTAGCTACAGCTTTCACTGAGCGTCTCCTTCACCTGTATTATAGCTGAACTAAGATATTCAGCATTTTTTCATTTGGGTCATCCACGAGTCTGCAAATTGAAAGTACTACAGGAGAAACCCACGCAATGAGCAGGATCCACAGGGCTGATCCCATACAGAAATCTGGTTAGCATTTTGGGCTACAGGTAGCTACTGCTGGGAACCATCCAGCAAGATTCCCACTGGTGCTACACTGAGCTCTCTCTACTCCTAGAGACAGGTGCCCCAGTTTCCCTCCACTTCTATGTTCAACTGCTTTTCTTGTCATGGAGGATCCCAGGGACCAACCTTGCCAGTTTCTTTGAAGAATATTTATCCTGTATTGTTGAAACGGGGATTTTAAAACTGATTTTTCAGTCTACATACACACAGACACCCAGCCAGACTTCCTTCTTTTACTTCTAACTTCACCAACACTAATCAGAAGATCTGGCTTCTTCAGTCCTCTCTTTTAGCCCTTAAATACTTCACACCTCTCATTAAAGCTTTGCTTCATTCCTCTCAGACTGGTATATGTCAGTTACCAAACAGGATGAAAAAACGTCAATCACTGTCTCAGACTAACACTTGTATTTAATTACCTCTGACTCCCCCCAGCCACAGATGTTCAGAATAACGATTCAGGAATTCCACAAGCTTGTCTCCAGGTGCCTTAAGAGATAACCAGAAGTGCTATAATGCGGCTTTCAAAAGGAAGGCTCAAATAAGCAGCCAAACTAAGCACAAATCCTGAACCAATTGAAATTTGCCTCTCTTGCTAGTGTTGTGAACTATAATTCTCCACATTTCTGGAGTGGCTTCTACTTTAGGTTACATGACAACTTAAGAGACTTTAACTGACTCTCAACACACCTTTCATTAAGTATTATTTCCAATTCACTGGCTAGGAAAAGCACAGCAAAAACCATGAAGCCATTGTCCAAGTGCATGGCAATAAAGAGAAACTGCTGAAATAGCTGTCCCCATTTTATGAGAAGTACAGTTGCCAAAATTTACTTTTGGGCTTTTTTGTTTGATTGTGGTTTGGTTTTTTGTTTTTTTTTTAATTCATAAATGTGTCAACAGCACTTAAAAAAAAAAAAATAAGCCATAAAGAATTTTTGAGTGGACTATCAATAGATAGGGGCTGTCTCTTAAAAGGGAAGTTGAAGAAAAGGGTGACTTGGAAAGTTTTCCAACTGCATGTGTTTCTCAGAGACACTAACATAAATCCATCACTTTCCAGAGATGCCACTTCAAAGGTAGTTACAAATATGCCCACAGAAAATATAGTGCCTATGAAAAAGCGAGGGGTAGGGGACCCTACAACCAGTAAGCAACCAACTAGAACTAGGTCCTAAGTTATGACATAAGAAGTGATCTCCATAGAAGTAATTACTCACTGTATTCCAGACTTGCTGAAATAAGATGACCATTTCCAAAATAGTCTTTTTGGAATATCAAGTTACTAAAAACATATGAAATATTTCTGTGAGTGTTTTGTTCATCATTATTTTTCACTGAATGCTTTCAAACTAGAATCCACTGTTAACCTGTGCTCTATTCCTTCATTTCTCTGAACAGGAATTTTACAAGTCTGTTGTTAACATCTTATAAAAAGCTTCATTCCATTTGAAAAATTGACCAGATGCTTCTTTATTGAACTGTCCCAGTAGAAGGGTCCTGAATGGTAGCCTGGTGTCCTCTAACAGCAAACATTTAGCATACAAAGACAAATCTAAAAAGACAAGCATTTCAGCAGAATTCATCAAAAGATAAAAAATTTATGTGCACATGCACAAATATACATGTAATAATACATGTAAGATGAGCTCTGCCACTATACAGTACCTCAAGAAGATTCTGATACAATACTTTCTCACAGAGAAACAGTGTAGTTCTTGTTGAGGGAGAATTTTTCCAACTTCAGCTGAGAAGTTGCTGTGCAAAGGTCCTGCCTGCACAAAGATATCAATAAACTAATCACAAAAATCTAACCACAGCTAAACAAATGTTATTTGACCAATTACAAGCTGACATTCTGTATATGCCTCTGTACGATTAAGTTCCTGGAAATTAAATACAAGAATATTATTTAGCCAAAAATGTGCTCACTGCTTTGAACAGCTCATGTGCCTGTGAAGTCCCTTCCAAGCTTAGGAGCCTGAAGTCATGCAGGGGCTCTCTAGAGCAGCATTTATCTGGTGACATGTATCTAGATGACAGCACTGTTGTTCTCATTAGGGTGATAACTTCTGGTACTGACAAGTGACTCCTGAAATGTTATTCCTTGCTGAAGCATCGTGGTTTTGAATGACAGGGACTGAAAAACAATGAAATATTCTCAGTACAATAATCAGCTATTTTTTTAATTAAGAATTCGTATATGCAGCCTATAGAACTCCGTGCAAACAGATGCAAACAAAGAGCTTCACATAATATAGTGCCTTTTGGATTGATTTCAGTTACTTGTATGTACACCAGCTCAGTGCAATCCCCTCTTCCCATGTGTATTCATGAAACTGTATTGAAAACTGAGACAGTCCAGCCTGAGACTGTTTTGTTTGGTTGGGTTTGTTTGTTTGTTTTTTTGCAGAGGCTTGCTCAGTCACTGTCTCTTGAGACGGAGAGCTTCCCGCTGTTGCTTCTGAACATTCCTAGAATCTTCCCCCAGACGGGGTCCTCTGATGTTCTCCCAGTTATTCAGGTCAGTCTCATTCAGCTTCTGCAGACAAACAGCAAAAATAACAGTGTGACCTTGACAGCCCATGATTTAAAGTAAGTATTATTATAAATGGTTTTCTTTTAACACAAGAAGTTCAGTATCAGTATTGGGTTGATGAACTTTCATCTACCCTGCAAGAGAAGTTCAACAGCAAGGAAAAAAGCCCATGGGAGTTACCAATATATTTACATTAATATAGTTACAGCATTCCATCTGCTTATTAACTGAGAAATAGAAAGAAGCATTACAGCATCTGAACATGACTGAAGATATCTTGTATTTCCTTCTTCTTTCTTCTCTCACCTTGTTTTCCAGATCTGTTCTTCAACTGCAAATCTGCCATGTACTGAAGTAGCGGAGCATTGGTATAGCTCAAGCAGAAGATTAGCAATTAGTGACCTGAAGTATCCTGTCAGCACAAATACCCTGTCAGCACAAAGCACACTGGAAAAGTTGAATTATCTAGTACAAAGGAAGACAGTAATAAGGCAATCCCCTTCAATTCATGTGGCTTTAACTTCAGAGAGGTATGTAATGCTTTCTGCTGTCTAAGTTTCTCATGGCACTCAGCCATCACAGACAAGTCTCTAAGTCATAGATAAGATATGCTAACTGACCGAATCACCAGACACTTAAAAACTATCTAGATTTTATTTACCACACTGCCTATTCCTATCATCCCCAGTCAGAAGAACTAATAACTGCCATATTTATCTAGCCTTAGAGACACACAAAAATGAAGAACAGGAGCTCTCCTGACCTCACCTATCAAGTGCTGCAGTTGAACAACACAAACATACTGCATCTCCACAGTCCTTAGAGACTGACACTTAGAGAAGAGACTTAGAAGTCTGCTCCCAGCAGACACAAGGAATACCAGCCAGAGGGCATACTCACATACCAGCCTG
>JANHGB010040568.1:125414-160763 GCA_026283785.1 Coracopsis vasa | reverse complement strand
CAAAGAGAACATCCAAAATGTAGCAAGGTGCAGCAGTGTGACTCAGTACCTTCCTGTTTTTCCACAATTCGCACATCTAATATTCCACCTTCTCTGTTTCCCCCACCATCTAATTTTGAGCTTTTATGTATGACATCCTTTCTGATGATTGATTTGAGTTATTCTTATTTTATCAGATTAAAGAAGACAGAAAATACAACAAGAATTAACCATCACTCCTTGCAGAAGGCTAAAAGAAACTTGCTCTAAAAACCTGTGAAGAATAAGTGTATTAAGTCACTAAAATGGGACATCCAGGCATAAGACATGCTGATTGAGAAAGGGCTTTAGTTCTTTTTAGTACAACAAAGCATTTCATTTTCTGAGCATAGAATAGTTCAAAATCTCACAAACATTAGCAATGCTAAATTAATCTTTCATTGTTTCCTTTCTATTTGTAACTCTTGCCTTTTCAGGTAGTCCTGGACATTTATTTTCACCTATCCAGAGATACCATTCTGTCAGGAGCTAGAGAACAGGGATGGTGCAATGCTTCCAAAGTCAGCCAGAGATTGCATGGATGACTAACAAGCCCTCCACTTAAAAAAAAAAATAAATAAATCTGGATGACCCACAACCCGTAAAATCAAAAAAGGTTGTGGTGTATTTGGTGAAGAGGTAGAAGTTGCTCTCCCATGACCCACTAAATACGTCATGGTAGAACAACGCATCCAAAAATGTATATTAAAGAATTAGGCAAACAAAAACACAATTATAATCTATTGAGGAGGGCCCTCAGACAGAGAAGGATGGACTGGATGTGTCTGTGCTCAATATGAGTCAGACAGAAATTTATAAAAGCCAGCACCACAAGCCCAAAGTATGGATGATACATGTAGGAAGTAAGATCTTCCTCCTTTCCTAACAGCAGGATGATAACACAGCTTTTAGAGAGAACAGATTAAGAATCAATATGGATGAGGTTACCACATTTTGGAGAGAAGGGGCAAGGCAAAGTTTAGTTTAAAGACGAAAGCCATGACACACCATTTGTCTTCAAGGAGAAAGAAAAGTCCTTGGCTCTGCTTATCTTACTAATAAGGCACAGTCTTAAAAGATACAACATGCAGTTTGACTGGGCACCCCAGTTTCAGTCAGATGGGAAATGGTCCTTAGAGCCTCCCATGACCAAGCTCATGGTAGCCTCTGATGATGGTTTTCTCTAACGGCTGCAAGGAAACCCATATTTCTCATTTTGACGGTCAATTTTCAAGCCTTGTGACACCTTTCAAGCACCTGAAGTTTTGAACTTTTCAAAATTTTTACATCAGGATTGGGAGGGGAAGGGAGCTTATGTTGCTATGTGGCAGGAGAACAATTCACAACCTTCATACTCATTTGGCAGCACCAATTATTTTTTTTTCCCTTTAGAATGGTCCTATATTATACAGCAAATTGGTTTGGAATACCTGGCTAATATGTATTTTCTGGTAATCTTGTAAGTCTTATTTTTTAAAAGTCAGACAGGAATTTAAGAACCTGTGTTCCACTGAATATCAGAAAGATATGAGACTCTGAACCATTTCAGCATACTTTCATACTTAAGCTTAAAGCCATACTTTACAACTTTAATTGTACCTCTTACATTTTTGGAGTTATATCTTAATCTGGGAGCACTCACAACAAGACCCAGTTGTTACAGAGACAGCAAAGAATTGTTCTGTATGGATAAATGCTGCAGAATTGGGCTGCATGTGTTCAGATTCATGTGATTTTAAAAAATATGAGTTGATTACTGACATTAATGTATTACAATAATGATCAAGCATCTTAGGAAATACAAAAATCACAGCCTGAGTAAAAAGAAGCCATAAACAGCAAACTATGTATAAATACTAGTATGACATTATTTAAACATTGCAACACCAGAGCGAAAAATTATAACAATTGTGTTTTGACCTTCGTCATTGTCGTGGTTTAAGTCATGTACTGCTCAATTCAAAAGGAAATGTTTCAGTAAGTGTTTATGTGTTAAATTTCACTTCCCCCTGGTGAGGGAAATCAAAATGTCAGCCAATAACTCAATAAAGAGTACTTCCAGAGAGATGTTTAATAGAATAAATCATTGATTTTTCAAAGTGAAAGGAGCTTCAGCTGTAAGAAAACCATCTGAATTACTTCTTATTTACTGATGAGCAAACTGCTTGCTTTGCTATTACATCACATCTCCAAGACACTGAGTGCCAATCAACAGTACTTAATGCTTAAGTTATCTGCATTTCTGTCTGCATTTGGCTCAGTAAAAATAAATCAGATATCTAGATAATGACAAGCTGACAGGTGAAACCTGTGCAGAGCTAACAATATTTCTGTAAAGACCTACATGTTCCAAGTTTAAGATTCAGGGAATTAGTTGACTGAGGCTGTGGACAAAGAAACCATAAAAGATGGGCTCCCTCCCTTTAGCTACCATTAGCCATCTAAATGTTATGCATTTACTCATCCACCTACTCATTCTCTCTGAAGCCATCTTACCCATGGGAGGACTAAGCCATGTGAGATGCCTTAAGGAGGTGCATTTGTCATTCTCTAGTTGGTCACAGAGAGTCTAGACAGGCAAATCAGACCACAGTCCTAGAATTACAGGATATTAGGCCAGTTTATCCACAATATCCTATTTCAAAATCATAATTGTTTCTACTGCTGTAATTTGTCAATCTTTTCCACTGATGCCATGGGCCAGATCTTGTAGTGCTGTTCATACCACCCCAGGGCAACCTAAGTGATTACATGTGGAATACTGTAATGCACAGGGGTTTATGCAGAGCTATCAATCAGAAGTGTGGATGTTTCAGCACAGGGGCTGAGACAGGATTTTTTGTTTTTTCAACAAGCTGAAATAAGAGGAAATGGACAGGAAGAAATAATCATTTGAGCTCATTTTGAATAATTTTATTTGAACTGAAATTAAATGTTCCATGAATTTAAGGGGTTTAAACCATTTATTTTTAAGGCCAGTTTTCAAAGCTGTTCTTGACATAAAATAGGAAAAGTCTGAGTGCAGCACTTTGCTATTTGCATTTCTTTCCACATTTTTCAAGCCAAAGATAATTACCATAGCTTTAGTCTCTAAACTTTATTTTTCAATAAATTTACTTCATAATTTACTGAAATATTTGCAAGACCTAAAGCCACGAGTCTCTTTCCTGATGCTTGCAATAATTATAGTTTGTATAGGGCATGTACAAAAACACACAAAAAAATGTTTATGAAGACATAAATCAGCTGTAACTTCACTGAAGCCAATGCCTTGGGATAAGTGAAAGAAAAAAACAAAACAGGTCAATGTAAATGCTCAGCATCCACTGAATGTTAACTTACAAAGCAATATGCTGTATCTCAGGGTTTCTTCAGGCAGAAAGTGTGAGCAGACCTTTTTGCTCCTACACTTCATTTTCTCAAGGGCTCTAAAACTGAAATTTATCTCCAGAATAAACCTAACCTCTGAAAAAAAATGATTTCTTATTCACTTCTTTATACAAGGTATTAATACTTCTTACTAGCTGTCATCTTGAGGCTGCTGAGCAATCAATAATTACAGCTCTCAACACATTCAACAATAAGCATCTATAATGAATGGCAGTAGCAAAGGTTGCTATCATTTAAGAACTCCCCTTAGAATTGGTTTTAAATGCCATAATTCCATCTGCTCTCTCTCTTTCTTATGTATCGCAGAGGAGTGTTACTGTGGCTCACGGTGATGTCCTGGAATCCAAGCTATGTCTGTCTTGTTATTTATGAGAACAATCATGGAGAGGCAAAATAAATTTCAATTCCAGTCTGAAATACTTTAAAGAATACCAGTGAAGGCAATAGGAAGAGGCTGCTCCAGTGTTTTCATATAGGCATGAAAGGAAATAGAAATGGTGTCTAAATTAGACAATTGCCCATGGAGGTTTTCCTAATTATCAGTGATTTGTTCCAAATCAACTAACACAGTATCTGCTGCCAAGTCTGTAAATCCAAAAGGATTACTGATGACTGAACAATACATAGGTGATTTTAAAACCTCAGTAAGTTTTGGAGTAATTCCTTCTCTCACTGAAATCAAGCCAGAAAGATGATCAGCCATTTGAAGTTCAGGGGCTGCAGAAGAAACTGGGGCGCCTGGATTAAAGACCTCCATCCATTCAGTCTATCAGAGAGGACTGACTGCATGGACTTGCTCTAAAGAGGATATCTGACAGTGAATGGCATTTTATACCATTACAGATCTTCTGATGCCAGCAAATGAAAACAGACAAGTTCAATTATTAAATATAAAATCAGTTCACAGCTACAGGATAATTAATAGTGCTGCCTGAAGCCGCATTGTAATGGCTTTCCTAACTGGGAAATGTGCTTTCAAAATCATTGTTCTCAGTCACATTTGCACTGGTTATTTTTCAGGAAAAATGAAATTAAATAAATTTCTACTTTGTTCAATACCATTTGTTTCATACTTTTGTCCAAGAAAGACTTTCAAACACCTGTCTCACACTGTCTTGTGTGGAGTTTGACCAAGCAGAACCATACAGGGCTTCTTCCAAACCATATAGAAAAGGTTTGTGCATTTGCCTTAGAAGCATCCACGTATCCCTATTTTTCATGTCAGATGGAGCTGATTCTAAATTAAACTTCTGAAGAGTTCTATTCTAAGGGAGGGGAGGAAGAAAGCTTGCCTGTGCCATCAGAGTACACTGCAGACAGATATAACTGATTTGACCTCAGAAATGGTGAAGCTGTATTGAAATTCACCTATTGAAATGCTAACTGGGTTGAAATCATGCCTGCCTGCAGTGAGACCCTGGTCTTGGGAGAGATGTAATGAAAGAAGCTACATGCTTTGCAGACAAGCCTTAAGTAAAACAGTAAAAACATTTCTTTAAAAAACATTTTGCAAATGACATAATGGTGAAAATTGGTATTTTCTTTCTAAACAATGCAACTTTTCTATGGAAATAAGGATAATAACTTTCTGACACATTTTAAACATGTGTGTAGAATGATGAACCCTACAGATAAGGGCCTTATTACTACCTATTGAGGTAATACGTCAGGATAACAAAATACATCAAAGAGCAACAGGATGAGGATCAAAATAAGAACTCTTCCAAAGAGCTCTTCCACCTGAATCACTGGCATGTAACTTGGCATTTCAAACACCATCATTGCTACAGCGTCAATAGTATTGACTATAAAGTAACACCAGTATAGAAATGGGGTGGTGAGGACAGAACTTTTGACTGTCATGGGTTGACTACATGTGGTCCTGTGGGTCATCAAATTTCAGCCAAAATTATTTAGTAAGAGCTGAAACCCTCAGCATTGTCTGCATTGTAATATTGCATTGTAACAACTAAAACCCCTACATTTGGAAGTACATACAATTTTTAACTGTGTCTGAAATAAAATAAAACAGGGTAAGAAAATGAAAAGACATATTTTGCTCACACAGTTGAAGATGAATACATTTACACTTTCAGAATTAAACACTTCTCATTTCTCACCTAAGTTTTAGCATGTTTTCTGTAGTGAATTTATGGCTGTGAAATTGCCTTAGCTAAGAATTACTGGGAGTGAAAAGTAAAGCTCTCTATGTGCCATGAATAATGTGTGCATGTACTCGCACATATACCCATGTGTGCTGTTGTCATTTTTGGACATTTCTAGATTTATGAAATGTAAAATGCAATCCCCAAATGCTGGCAATTCTTACTAAGAATAAAAATCAAGAGTGAAAAATGTATGTGAATGTCAAAGAACAGAAAGATCTGTATCAGAAACATGTTCAGGAAGCCTAAGTCGTTCACCTCTTAGTCCTTTTTAAGATCCTAGCATCTTTACTCATCTAGCATCCTTATAAATTGCCTCTTTTTTTCCTGATAAGAATGTTTGTTTTCTTCAATGCTCTCATCTCATCTCATCCATATCCTGTGGATGACACCAGGTATTAGGCTGAACTTCAGGCCAAATGTTCAATATTTGGGTTCCTAAAGTTAAATGGATTAAGGAAAAACTAAATATTTGAGTAGCCATGTAAGCTCATAAGTGATGGAGGCACCCAGTCTTTCATATTTAGCAGCAACTGGAGCAAGTGGGAGAAAGTTAAAAATCAAAATGAAACCAAGTGATGTCCCTCCACCCATTTTCTATCTATCAGCCCTGCATTCTGAGTACAATCTCAAATCCTCTAGCACTGGCCCTTTCTCACCTCCTCCTTAAATCCTTAATCATACAATGCCACAGAATCATAGAATTGACTAGGTTGGAAAAGACCTTTAAGATCAGCAACACAACCATTACTCTGGGACAGGACTGCCAAGTCCTGCCAAGTCCACCACTAAACCAGGTCACTAAAAGCCTCATCTACATGTTTTTTTAATACTTTCAGGGGTGGTGATTCCACCACAACCCTGGGAAGCCTGTTCCAATGTCTGACTACCCTTTCAGTGAAGAACTTTTTCCTAATATCCAGTCTAAACTTCCCCTGCCACAGCTTGAGGCCATTTGGATGGATGGATCTAGTCAACATCTTTAATCAGCGCTCTGCAATTATCACAAAGACTTCTTCTAAAATAAGATGTTAAATGTTAATATCCAATACTATATAACTTATTCCCAGTAGGTCAAGACTTCCTGAAATAGAGGCACTCTCCAAGGAAAGAAAGCAATTGGCCAGACAGTCATAAACAGAATTTTACACTTCCTCATCCACTCTTGGCCTATGAGCTCTCTCAGTAAATGATGTTTACTAATATGGCTATATAAATGTTTCATATTCCTAGTAAAACTATCACCCTTTAAGCTTCAAAATAGCTTGACCCAGTTAAGTGGAACAATTCTGAATAGCATTTCAACGTTTCCTTAAATTTTCTGTTTTTTGTTTTTTTTTTTCCCTTAACTTTTCCAGTATTTTATGGGAGAGGGGCAAAACACTTATTAGCAAGTGGATTTCCATGTTAGTTTCTTTTTGTGAATAAAGGATCTCTCCATGGAACTATTCATATCTCGTATTTGCCCAGACATACTTTCCACTGTTCTGAACAAAACCTTTGAGAAGCATGTATCTTTTAAAAGTGATTTCAAAAGTATATTAAGGGAAGCTTTACTCTACAGATTCCTTTGTGCTACGTGCATTTAAGTTGTACTTTTCATAGTAGACTGGAACCTCTAGTGGCAGATAAATAGTGAGCTGCTTCATCCTTTATATTTACCGATTTGAAGCACTACTATTTTAGGCAAGCATTGGGATTGCACTGAAAGAAGAAAAGTTTACTAGAAAATGAGATAAAAGAGTACTCTGGGACTGTGTGGGTCTCAGTCATGTAATACTTGTCAAAAAGAGAAGGGCACACTGTAGAGCTGAGCTGAGCTCAGCAGCATCTTTTGCACCAGTATAATGAAGGGGGAGGAGAATGAAAAATGCATGGTTTTTTTAAGTATGGTCCAAAAGTAATGCTGCTTCACTAGCAAAATTTCCAACCAGCCTTAAGCAGGGTATAGTGAAAGATTTAGAGCCTTTTAAATTTAGCAGAGACGTAATCTTTAATCATATGAGTGGTGGTGTTGGGGAACGCTGGTAAGAAAGGGAGCACAATGGTAACTAGGCTGGGGCTTGCTCAGAAAAGCAGCAGTTTCACGCTGCTTTTTGTGAACAAATCTACATGTCCAGCTAATTTAGCACCAGCCCTGCCTGCATACACAGTTCAGAATTTTTACCTGAGATGGAAATAAATGATTCCACACTCCCTATTTAACACTAACGTTCAATTTCTTTTGCTGCCAGTGGACTCTATTTATAAGAACACAAGGTCAAAATGAAGGGTGTTTGTGTATTGCTCCAAGAGAGTGTCAAACACACTAACCTCCAGAGCATAGAAATGAGAAGCCTTGACAAAAGAGATTGAAATAGAAGGAGCAGATTGCAGATAAATGTCACCCTACCTCTACAAATACAAAAACTTTCACTACTGTTCATATAAAACAAAGAAAATAATACTCAAGTGATGATCTACATATTTCTTACTTAACAGACTTTTTTTTACCCTTAACAGTCACCTTATGCCTGACCTTAATTAACATAAAGTACTATGCAGGCAGATATAGGTGGCCAGTGAAAAGGGCCTGGGTTCAATTCTCAGGTGTCACTAGCAAATACTATCTGAATGCTGGCTGAGGTGCAATTCCTGCTTTCAAACAGTTAATCAGTTGACTGGACAAAACTGCTTTATTGAGGGAAGAAAGTGACAACAGGAAGACAAGCAGGCAAATACTTGACAATGACAAATCATTTTCTGGAGTACAATGGTACTTTTTTAAAGCCCTCCTCTCATTTTTAAGTAAGAAAGACAACTGCTAGCCCACTGGCCACTGCCCTCCTCTTGTAGCAACACAGCATTCCCACTTGGCAAGTCCCCATCTCTGATCCAATCAATTCTGCTGCATAGGAGCTGACATAATAGCATGAGGTGGCCAAGGTCGATATCACCTTCACTGGCTCATTCCACTGTTTCCTGGCTTCTGTGCTAAAAAGACCACATAGAGAGAAGACAGCCCATGCTACCCAATGAGGACAATGTTTTTCAGTCCTGTTTAATGTAAGGCAGCAAACTACAGCCTTAGCTAGGTTGCCCACAGCCTCATCTCACTTCTGCATAGTCAGTTCTCCAAAGTTTTACATGTTGCTTTACTACATCTGTCTTTTGTGATTTGGCTTGTCTCGTTTTTAAGAAGGAACGCTTCCCAAATATGACAAAAGATAACCTAAAAACTGAGTACGTATTGGGCTCTTCCCCTCAGGTTTTTCTCTCTGACAAGTCAAAATCCTCCGGCTCAGGATTCCCATCTAACTGAAAACTTTTTTAAGTTCTGATCTCATCACTCAGGAAGACGTTGGACCACTGTGCTTTGCTTCAAGGGTGCTGCACAGTGTGCTTTAAAAGCTTCCCTTCTCTTGCAGCTACAGTTTCTCATCTATAGCATTGCAGAACTGACTTTTAATTACTGATTTAAATATTATTCATAATTTTATGACCTGTGCCAGCTCCTCCCTTAAAAAATTCCTTGAAATCATCGTTTTCTGTCCCCTGAGAGCTGCTTTCATGGTACTTAACACGAACCTCCTTCCAGTTAGACCACATGGACTCTTTGTTTCTCATTAGAACCACTAAAGAGACTGAACCTGAAACCTTGTCTATTTTATAAATATATATATGTCTATTTTAGTAAAAAAAAGTCCAGTAAAAAAACATCTCTTTCCCTTGCTTATCTCAGACTATCTGCCCAAACATTGACATGCATAATCGAGGTAGTGCTGTGGCTCCAAGGTCACTTGGAGATGGCTGTCTGGGCAGAGAAACGTTTGTAGGGTCCTTTTTAGTCTCCAAGGTAAACCAAGATGGCTGGAGTAGACAGTTTCATTACCCTGCTTCACCCATGAGGCTCTGCCACAGACCTTTAGAATACACTCCAGTTGCCTTTTGTCTCTTGGAGTAGTATTAAGGCATACTAGTCAATGATTTAGAAATGCACTCATTTCTTTTCAAGATAACCCCCAAAATGACCTTTACTTTAAATGTTTCGGTTTGTCATGTGCATTAGCAGCAAATTATTTCCTCTCACTGCACAACAGCCCTTCACTCTTTTATCTAGCCTTATTCTTTCTTTTACCCCACTCTGGCAATGCAGAGGGAAGTGCTGATACAAGACAGCCTGACAAGCTGTCAGATTTTAAATTCATGCTTAAAAGTGGTAAGTGGAGGCTGGAAGCATTATTTCCACTAATAAGGCTAAAAGAACAGAACTGAAATAAATCCATGCTGATAAATCCTCCACCAAAAAGAATCTGAGAAGGAATTATTTTCAACCAAATATAAGTCTTGACCTTCAGCTTGGCAAACTGTATTTGCCATTCCCCTTGAGCATCAGTTTCTCTGTATCACTTGCCCAAAGACATGCATTTCACTTCACTGTTGGGGGAGCCTTCCAAACCTCTGCCCACTATTTTCTCAGAAACATGAGTAGTCCCAGGGTGTGAAGGAGCTGTTTCTGACTCCTGAAATCAGCAGAATTATTTTCCAAACATTGCCACACTGTTCTTCTGCTATTCAAAGCAGATTTGTTCCTCCAGCAGCCACATGCTTCTCTGACGGGCAGATGTCCTGAGAATGAAAATCAAGGAGTGGTATTTGTGAAGCCCAAGTTCCTCCAGATTTGCAGCCTGTTTCTCTTACAGCATCCCACCACAACCCACCATGATTAAGACAGCTGCCCCAGTCCTCCCTACCAGCCCCAAGAGTGCAACTACTCTGGTTAAATCTGGAGTTACACATATGCCAACTGAAAAGCCATATTCACTCAAAATAAACTATAAAGCTGAGGACTTCCTGCTTTTTTCTTAGTGACAAATAATTTGGGTTACTCACTCTCAGACAGGTGCTGATTTTTACAGTGATTGAAAGAAATACTCTGTTAAACTTCAAAATGTTCTCTCAAACTTAGTTTATATTCAAAAATTTTGGAAGACACAGACGAACACACAACTTTAAGAGGCTGACTTTGCTTAGGGACTCAGCTGAAATACCACTTTCACTCTGGACCCCCAAAATCTGTTGAATTTACCAGGGTTTAGATAACGACAAAACCTGAAATTTCAACATATTTGAACCCAACCCTTTCAAATGCAATTTGGCTTGCTTGTTTGGCATTTTTCTGACCCATATGTCAATGTGAAACCCTTTGCTACAGCGGGAATATAAATTCACTGAACTAAAAAAATGGAGGGGAAATGCCATGTGAACATTTAGATTGGACTCAGGAGTAAGCTTTCAAGTGACAAATGGCACTGAGGAGGCCAAGAGTTCCTTCACAGTTGGGCAAACATACCAGGGATGTTCTTGATGGTTTT
Source organism: Coracopsis vasa (assembly GCA_026283785.1). Lineage (NCBI taxonomy): Eukaryota > Metazoa > Chordata > Aves > Psittaciformes > Psittacidae > Coracopsis > Coracopsis vasa. The sequence goes on along the minus strand of JANHGB010040568.1, from coordinate 149,836 downwards.
GTTCTTGCCTTTTTAAGCAGGGGTGGATGACAGGATGGAGAGTGGTCACTGCCTTCCCTATATTTCACTGATTCCAGGTTTCAAATGCTGCTGCTAAGCTTGTCTTTCTCCAGTCCTGTGCTTCTATCAGGTCTTCTGTTAAGCTTTTCTCTGTTGCTGTATCGATGTAATTTTTGGATATCAAAATACATGTTCTGTCCTCATTTTTATGCTTTTCTGTTGCATATACTTAATCTGTTAATACTGTTTTCTGCTGCACTCTGATACCGGAAACATCTGCTCTTCTTCCCAATAAGACATAGGTTCTCTTTTGGTGTTTTTTTTCTCCATGCTTATCATCTAAAGATTATTCACCTGGTGGGATAACCTGAGCCCGCCATTTAATCCCTTCTCTTCAGTCCTGGCTGTACTGAAGCCTTTCCTCTTATTATATACGACACAAATACTGTCTATTTCCCGGGGACTGAAATGTTTCAGTTTTACCCTTGGTGCTGAGCTTAAAGGACACACAACATGACATTCATCAGATCAGTCTGTAGGACCTAGTGCATCCTTTCTTCACAATCTAGGAAATTAGAAGCATTAACATTTTCATGCAGAGCCTAAAGTAAGTACTTTGCCATAAGTACTGTGGATAGCCAGTTTGCCCAAAGCAAGAATCTGCTTCTTGAAATATAACATCTCTGATGTAATTAAGGTGATCATAGTGTGAAAAAACCCACAAATTTATCTCAATGAATGAAAACTGGGAAAGTGTCTTCTGCTTCAGCAGGGGCAGGGTCAAACTCTACCTGTACAGCACTCTGCTCAGAACAAAATGTTAGCTTATGTCCCGCAAAAAAAGACTCACTACAAAGTTTTCTATCATTTTAATTTATGGACCACTGGAGTAGCAATATGAGGATAATAGGTCAAATCCAAGAGAAAAGAAGCCATGCTGTAAAATGGTCTCTGAACTTCCTAAGCACCAGAAATGGGTGCACAGAAATGCATGGCAAAGCCGAGATTGTCATGTTACAGTGAGATAGATCACTTCATTCTTGCACTGGGGAAGTTAAATCTGCACTCATTGTCTTTGTCTTCAAACATCAATTCAAAAAACACCCTTCCAAAGCCAGACAAAGTCATAAAGTATATGCTATTTTGCTTCAACCATGGGTTTCTGCTGCTTGGATCAAATGAAAAGGATTGGGGATTCTTCTTACCCGTATTTTGATTTGGTTTTTGTTCTTCCCATTACAGCTTTGTTAAGCATAGTCAGCTGAGAATAGCTTATGCTGCTGTAGAAGTGCTGAACACCTTAGAGTGCCAGGGCTGCAATAGCAATTACTTCTGGCATTGTTGTTTTGAATAAGGCTTTTATTTCTTTCTTTCTTTTATTATTTTTGTTCTCCTGGTGGTTTATTGTATTCTGCACAATGCTGCAATTACTGAGCGTTCAGCCTTGAATGGTAGACTATCAGATTCAATCCTACTTACAGCAGATTTAAATCACAGGGTTTTAAACTTGCAGGTTTTTCTCATGGTTGTCATCATAACTTGTAAGTCAGTTTGGTTTTGAGTTTATGCAATCTGGTAAAAGTAGCAGTGAGGGCAGGCTGCCTGCCCTTATAGCAAAAGTTGTAGTTATCAGTGCTAACTTAGATCCCTTTAACTCTGGTAGGCAGAAAATGCTATGGGAAAAGACCCTGTGATTTAATTGGGATTGGTCCGAAAGAATGAGAAGGGAACTGGGTCTAACCATCCCTCATGCACAGAGGAACAGTGCTAGGCAAATATCATAGGAAGAAAGGAAGAAAGGAAAGAGTTATCTAAACAAAAATATAATAAGCAAACAAAAAGCCGTTCTGCAGAGATGAGACTGTAAGGGCAGGTTTTGGTAAGGCATGTGTTCTGTGGTGATTGCTGAGAGCTTCCAAATCCAGTAGCCTGGGAGAGGGCGATGTTGCTGCAGCTTCATGTCCCCAGGTCCAGTCAGTAGTGAAGCTGAGTATGTTTTCCCCACAGTCACACACACAAATGCATGTATACTGCATGTGTACATACATATATATGTACACATGGCTGGTCACAAAGTTCAATGCAGACAGAAAACATTGCAGTCACAGAAGCACTGTAAGCACCAGTGTTCTCACCTTGTTACTCCTCTTGCTAATCAGGATAGTAGTGTTCAGGTGCAATATGTTCACACAAATATATGCATAAAAATAGTGGAATATATATATTTATGTATATATTTAGTTAGTGGATTCCTCCAGCAACTGAGTTCAGACACAAAGTCTATCCAGCAGCTGGTTCCTGGATCCCAGTCTCTCCTGTTGCTTGCACCTGGACCTGTAAGCCCCCAAAGTCTGCAGCCCCAGTCCAGCTGCTGGTACTCAGAGCTATACAGACACCTATGCAAACAGTCTCTCCTGTAGCTGGCACAGACCTACAGTCCCTCCAGTAGCCAACTCGTAGACCTTTTGGTTCCTCCAGTATTTAGCCCCTGTGCCATGATGTCTCCTACACCCAGCTCCTGGACTTCTTATCTTACTCTTATTTTTATTTCTTATCTTTATGTCTTGTCTTACTTATCTTATCTTACACCTAGACCTTATCAGGCCTTTGTGTTTATGATGATTAACTCTTGATCACATAGCCTAAACACTAAAGCTCTGCTGTGGCCCAACACAAAACGGTTTAGCTGTATGGCTTCCAACCTGCAGCCAGGAGAAATCTGATTAACTCAGGTTCAACACTAAGGTCCTGACTACATATGCATGCTTCACTCCTGCATGCAAAATGCTACCAAGACAATATCCCAGAAAATGCTTAGCTGCTCCTCAAGGAGATGCACATCCATTAGCCTCTTTGAAGAACAGCTCCTTCGCTTGGTCTTTTAATAGCACTGGGCAGTTTTGTTCTGAACACAACTAATAAAGTGCTATGACCATGATCATAAGATCACACTGGTACCAGGTGCTGACAAAACAGAAAGCTGCTTCTTTCTCTATTCCTAGGACCTACTCCTCCTTTGAGACACATTAATGGAGAAAGTGTCCTGAGGCAGCAATTTACACAACATGGAAGCAGGAATTTTATCCCAAACCCTCCCCAAGATGGCTGTCAGCACACATGACTTTTTCTTTGCAACCAGTGCATGCCTCAGCTTTAGCTGTGTCATGATGGAATGGGAGAATCAAAAAAGTTTTATTATATTTATCAAAAAGGTTCATCTCACCAAAACTTTAGTATGGGTGCAGGGGCTACTTAAGAAGCTGCTGGTGGTTAGCTGTATGTGCTGCCATATCCTGAGGCATGTAAAATTAGGTGGGGTTTTGGCTAGTCTGTTGGTGTGTTGAGCTCTGTTAGGTGGTAAGCAGCTGCGACCAAAGCCAGTGAAGTATGGTGTTCCTTCTGCTCAAGGTGGCAGGCTCAGCCTGGAAGAGGTACTTTCACCTGCCCAACAGCCGGCTGCACAGCTGGTGATATTAGTGAAGATTGGCTTTGGAGGCAGTGAGGGACAGAGTTGCTCTTCCCTGCATCTTCTGAAGGGCCAAATATTTTTACACAACCTTGTGTGAGTCCTATCAGTAACTTCTGTATTGTTCTGCTATCTTGCAAATTAGACAGTTATTAATCCCTAGAGGTATCTTGGGGTAAGTCTGTTACTGCCCTGAAAAGGTGAAAGTGAATGTTTGGCATTTGTCTGGATGACACAATGTCACTGACACAGCAGACTCCCCAGGGCCACTGACTTTCCTGACATGAGTCTGAAAAGCTATTAAAATCTGTGCAGACACCAGCTATGTCACCAATCTGCTGTCCGTTCTAGACATACAAGAAGACCGAACTCCTTCCACTCTAATGCTGGCAGGGCTGTCAGCTGTTTGCAGGATGGAGACTTTAAATTTTTAGTCCTGCATATAATGCTGTGTAAGGGCTCTGCAGAACAGTGTTTATGCAACAAGACAGACTGTCATTTGCCCACCATTTGCTTCCATGAAAGGGGAAGAATTATCATAAGGGGAAGAAAAATTATCATAAGGGCCAGCAGCAAGGTACTGTATATATTTTTCAGACATTTGTCAGTTGTAAGGTTGCCAGAAACACCTCCACTGCTCCATCTGTCACTAATGGCATTTTAAAAATATGACTGTATCCCTCATCCCAAGAAAGATATCGGAGGGGAAAATGGCCTCTGAGATAGAAAGGTTTTTAAAGCTGTATTTTAAACAAACACAGAAAGTACAGCAGTATTCTATGATTGGCTTTGTGCTTAAAAGCAGCCCACCCTGGTAGTGACTCTATTTCATATTTCTTATTCCTGATGTTTGACATTCAGCAGAGTTCTTCAAATTAGCCTGTGCACTAGGTTTTCATTAATCCTCAATTTGCTTGCTGTGCCAAATGCCAACAGCTCATTACAAATAACTGGCCCATGGAGAGGACAGGGCATTTCAAGAAGTCATAAAGCTACCATGTATAATAAACCCGCAGCATGGGAGATGCAAATTTCTTGCCCAGACACCATGTGCTTGTATACCACCTATCACTGTGCTGTATCAGAGTTCCTCGATATCTTCTGCTTGTCTGTTCTTGCAACATAACTTGGGAATAGTGAAAAGTGCTTAAATTACGTGTCAGCAGTCACACAGATGGTCTCTGTCAGACCACAAGTTGCCCACAGTGTTTCCCTGTCACCTGCTTCGTGGCAGAGAGACAGCAATGATAGAGCTGTAAGGAAGCTATTGCTTTTAATTCAGTGTAACACTCGAGCTCAGCCTCCTCACTGAACATAGTACAGATGGAAAAGCTTTACAGCATCCCTGCTCAAAAGGGCATTTCCAGACTAAGGACAGTATCCTAACCACAAATAACCCGATACAAATTCCCTGTGAGAAATGAAGAGATCTCATAAAATCAACAAAGAGGAATAAATGGCATGCCAAGAAGAGTGGCTAGATCATGTAAAGCAATTCCACCAAAGAGCCTAGGATCCATCACTGTGGATGCAGTTTAGGTGCAAGCAGCAACAGTATACACAGGTCTAAGCCAGAGACTGAGAGATGTTAGTTAAATTTGCAGCACATAGTCAGAACATAGATCTGCTTGCTGCTGTTCCTAGACAGAAACCATCTATCATGGTTGTGTCCATACAGGTCATAATACCAGGCAGAATTGTTCTTCAGTGTTCGCTCTTACATGTTTTGCTCTTGCACGGTTTGGTGCTGGTCATAGCAAATATTCTTCACTACTTGCCACATAACACTTCCAGACAGTCTATAGAGACAGAACAAACCAAGAACAGCCAAACCCAAGATATGCTGTGCATGGGTCAAGAACCCAGGACAGCACATTTCACTACAGCCCTACTGCTGTCACAGCTTGATCCTTTCCCCTCTACAAATATATTTCTGAATATGGGAATAATTACCATAATTGCACATCTTTCTGGCAATTCTTTTGATTTTAGAGGACTTGAGTGTAGGTTCCAACACCTGTCTCCCTATGACTTTTCTCCATGATAATCTGTCAGGTGTGGAGCCTCTCTATTCTCCCCTTGTGCCAACTAATTTGTGATGAACAATATACACATTATATACGTGTGATGAACAACATACATGTTATATATACAATATACATTTGTGCAGATACCTGTATGAAAGCCCTGTCACAAAGATGCCAAGGTTTCTCATGCAAGGGGAATCTAACCAATCTAACTTAAGAGCTAGCAGTCTGATCACTTTACAAGCTGAAGTTTGGGTCCTTTAATCACCAGATGTTTTTGTCTCAATCTAGGAAAAAAAGCAAAACCTGATGAGTGCAGACGGGAACATGCAGAAGACAAAAGGGCTTATAAGCTGAAAGTCAAAGCATGAGCCATGGTATATCTGAAGGGAAGCATGAGGCAGTGGTCGGAGGCCTAAACTCTGGGATTTGAGATCTGAGAGACCACATAGAGGTCTCATAGAGGTTTTTCTATGTGGTCTTTCATAGACCTCATAGACCTCATACACCCAAGAGGGAAAGGAGCAAAGAACTCCCGAAGGAGTGAGCAAAGCAGGCAGGATGAGGAGGACATAGGATCTATCTGTTTTCTGTGCAAAATTAGCTGTTGACACACCAGCTGCTAACTTCAGGAAAGCACACAAATAGATCTGGATCTTACTTTGGTGTTTGCACCAGATATATACAAAGGAGCACACTGCTGAAAGCACAGCAGTTTATGGTGTTTCATTCCCTTCCTCTGCCAACAGCCAGTCTTGCCTCTGGCTATAAATGTGTAAGGTCCTAGGGACCAGGTGACATGCAAACTAAAATGTTATGGTACTGAAATAGAGATGTCAGTCATTGCTATTTTCACCACTCTTTGGATTTAAGTGGTCCCAAAGGACTTCACACTTCTTGCAGGAATCCTTCTTGTCCCACTGGAACAGCCATCTGTTGAAAGGAACAGCACTGAGGATTTCATAGACCTCAGCACACACGACGCAGGGAATAAACATTCACTAGGAACAGTATGTCATGAGAACAATGGTGTAATATCAGCCTTGACAGTCACTTCTCTGCCTACATCACTGGTGTGTGCCATTCCAGGCCCCACCACAGCTGTAATCATGTGTGGAAAAGATTCATTCTTCTACCTTGGCACTGGTATGGGGAGAAGGAAAAAACTGTGAAGGAAGTGAGCATTCTGGATATGAGCGAGGACAGCTCTATTTTGACATCAACACACTGCTGCTCAGTGGCAACACATTTTGTTGATGTAATTTTCCACTTCCAGGCAGGTGCACACGCCATCCAAAGGCAGATCCTCACTCTAGTCTCCTTCAGAGCTGCTGGAATCTGCAATTATAGTGAGCCTGAAAAGATATCGAGAAAACACCAGCGTCCTCAAGAATATAATTCGCTCTAACCTATTCAAGGTGATGCATCATGCTATCTTCCTTCCTTAACTCTCAGGCATGTGTGTGCTCTCATAACTTCACATTTATTACCTTTTCAAGAAAATACGTGCCTGCTGGGAAGGCTGGACCTAAAATCAGCAGGATACAGGAAAAACACATTGCCCATGCTGGCAGCACCTAAAATAGTCTGGATTGGATTTTATGTAATGGCATCAACAGATTAAAAATTTGTATGTCTAGTCACAAACAGCATATGCACAGTCACTACAGACAACATGGCATCTTGAGGATACATGTATATTTATAAAGTATTCAGAAGTCTGTTCAGGTTTTTTTTTCATGGTTCTTATGTGTAACTGGAGACATGGGAGGCTGTGTTCTGAAAGTCTAGAAGATGCATGTCAGCTCTAGATGTTGCTATAAATTTGCTATATAACTTGAATTAATAGGATACCCTGTGATACTGAAATAAGTAGTAGGGAATAGAGTTGCAATCTAGACACTGTATCATTTGGTCATGGATTTAATGAGGTAGATCCGCCTCAGTGGACGACATGTTAGGCAAGGACTCACAGGCTCAGAGTCCACTCTTAGCTTACCTGGGCGCTCTGCCCTGAATGCCTTGCTACAATCCCAGATCCACACTGAAACCTGTGAACAAAAAATGTCTTATGAGTGGGGTTTTCTTGGACTGGCTTGGGAACCATCATGCCTGCTCCATTCTTATTTTTTTTTTCATTCAGGTTTGCTAAGTGAAATTGCAAATTTCTCTCCAAAATGAAATGGTGATTCTAAAAAGATGGGCCTTAATTGCCACCGAAACAGCTGCAATTGAAATTAACTTTGTTGCACCACGTGGCTCATGCTGAATCCTTACTCTAGTCTGTGTTTGATATTTGATGTGTAAGATCCAAGACTCCTCTCTCCAGAACTCTCTCAACTGTCAGTGAAGGAAGAGGAGTTCCTTTAACAGGTAGTTCAGAGCTGGTGCCCCACAGAAGCTGCCTCCTGATCCACTGACTTCAGAGGCAGGACTTTACAGACTACATGATCAGCTACCACCTATTCATCACGTGTTACTATCTCACACTGTGATATTCTCATCAGAATATCACAAGTGGAATTAAACAGTTCAGCTCTACTGCTGCAGCAAATCTGAATTTAGAGAAAGATGTATTTTTGCCAGAAAACTGTTGGGGTTTTTTTTGTTGTTTTTTTTTTTGAATATGTATGTTCTAATTATTTTTTTATTTCATCATATCTCACTAAGCTTTAGTTTAATTGCCTTTTGGGACTGATAATTGCAAAGACATTTTTAAAGTAGATAAATCTCTTGCAGTTGGTTCTGAAACTGGAAGAAACAAGCAATAACTTCAAGTCAACTTTAGATTTGGACAACTTTAAAAATGAGTGATCACTACAGATGAGACTTTAATTGTGAAGCGCAGTATTTGTGAACTCAGAAGGTACTTACTTTTTCTTCCTTGAATATATATATAAATAACCTTCAGTGACATTTTTATGACTTGACATTTGCTGAAACAGGATGAACTGACACAGTTAAATGTATTCCAAATCTTGTTAGAACCCATTTATTCTGTAAGCAATTTTGATGATATAACCATGGTATCTATCTGCTATATCCATGCAATCTGGATTAGTAACAGGATTTTCTGTTATCAGGAAGTCCATTCAGGACTTTCTTTTAATCACTCCTGCTTAATGGGATGGGCAGCAAGATAAATCTGACAGAGAGAGAGACTGGAAGCAACCAAACTTTGAGAGAAGCTATCAGTGTTGAATCCAGGGTAGGACACCGGTTGCCTTCATTCTCTACATACAAGACTACTGTATGCGGCTGACCCCACAGTAATTCTCAGTGCTGCGAAATGGGAGTGCAATACAAGATGAAATTTTCTTGCAAAACCTCTGTTCACATCATCCTAAATGGACACATGCTGATGGAACAGGAAGACAAAAAAAACAAACCTGAGTACACACAACTCACTTGGCTTTATCTTCTTATTGAAGTATACCACGTACTACAGGTTCCCTGTCCAGAGCACAGGGAAGATATAATGACAAGTTCTCCTCAAGCAATTAGGTCCAGTGCCAACCACAAGCAACTTTTGTCTACACACAGGTATGACAGAGCCACAGCTCTGGCTTTTAAGTGAATAAGATATATGTGGCTCATGCATGAGTTTTTCCAAGGAGATGAGGGTCTACATAAGAAAACTGGCTCTTTATTGGCTCCAATAGACAGGATCTGAGGTAGCTTCCTCCAGTTTCCAAGTGGTGCATCCTCCCCCAGCCCATTCTCTGGGCTGCTCTATGAACTCAGGAATTCCCATCTGGTCTTGGCCTCTGTGTAATGAGTTGGGTGGTGAAGGGTCTTTTGACCATAACAGGAACTCTTACTATGTCTAAGGGGGTAGACACTGATTACATCGGGGACCCCTGTCACCTGGCTAAGGTGGGGAGTGAGAATAGGAATAATCAGTCATCCCCTGACAGCCACAGAGCATTCCTTCCCTTGATCATAGCCCAAGTGGAAATGTAGCATTGTTAGTGAAGTTTAAAAAAATTCCTAGTCATTACTGACCTGATGGAAATTTACTAATGACTAAAGCAAATGAACTTGTGACCCTATAAAAAGCAGTCCTCAGTGAGACTCTTTGAGCTCTGCTGGACATGGATTCTGTGGAGAGCATCTCCCTTCTGAATGTGACTTCTCTCAGAGCTCACAAACTTTCCAGTTTGTGATAATTGGAGGACTGTTGCTGAAAGCTGACATTGGGAACTGGGCTGAAATCCCCCCAGTCCTCGAGATTCAACTCTCACCTGCTGATAAACACCGATATTAGACATGAATATCCATTGATGTTGATGGAAATTCCTAACAGGTATACTTTATGTATATTTATGTATGCATGTGTGTCTATGTGTGTGTAGATTTCTGTAGCAAGTGTAGTAAATTCTATTGACTCACTTTACAAGATCCACCTAAAACCACAAACTGCTGCTAAATGAAAGCTGTACAAAAATCTCCTCTGTGGTGGGAGATTCACCACAGTATATATCTAAATTGTAATCCTTTAGATATATACTGTTGACCAAGTCTGAGGCTAAGACTAGATTCAGCAACACCTAAGCTCTTTCACGAGTTTAGAAAGCAAGGGGGTCCCCTCTGAACCTCTTGACTCAACAGAAGGGTCTCTCTTACTCTTTTGCACCTTCAGTTTCTGTATCAACCATCTTTAGCTCGATTTTATCTCGATTTTCATTTGTATGCTTCATCCATGTAATAAGTAATAGAGTGAACCTTCCCATCAAATTCTATCAAGTCACACCTTCATAAATCATATTAAAACTACTCTTGCTAGTACCTTCTATGGTCATTCTTTGAGTGACCCTAAACCACTCTTTTTATGACACAAGCGAAGAAAGTTGTGTTGGCTTTTATTTGCTACTGTTTATATGAGGGTATTTGTTGGCAGAAAGGAAATGTGGCTACTACTGTTCAGATTATTGGCAACTATTTTAGAGACAACACTACAACTGAAATACCAGACTCTCAAGCTAAAATTCACCTTTGAGTATTCAAAATACTCCTCTCCTCCTGTCATACATCCACAAGTTAAAATGGAAATAATTGTTTTAGAAATACCTTGCACAGGGTCTACTTCTCCTTGTTTTGAGATTGGAAGATGCACATGGGCACTCAGCCATCCATCCATCCACATGGAAGAACGTCCCCTGTAGAGCTCTGCCCAGATAGCACACAAGCATTGTGCCTTTTTCTTCCACAACATACGGGAATACATGCCAGATACCTAGGAGCAAGACTAAAACACATCAATCCTAGAAGGTGGGATACGGACAGCTATCTGGAACTGTTGTGATCACTGCCACAGCCTGACACTTTACTAAAGTGCCAACAGCAGGCACATTGCCCAAAATATTATTAATTTTCAGCCAATCAGTTTTCTGTATAATTCTTTCCTGCTGAACTGTAATTTATTTGTAATAACAACTTCATTTCACTGAATGGCTTTTTAATACCTCTAACTATAAAAGAATTAATTTTACCACATGTCACCTCTCATTGCCAGCTCAGCAGCAGTTTATCCTAGCTTGCGTTTAAGTCTCCAGGGCCTAAGTGTGGATATGTGATAATGACCAGATGGTTTACCTGAACAACAGAGATTTACTAGAATTAAGGAAGAGAAATATGTTTCTGTATGCTTTCAGCTATCTGAAGGATTGAGGATTTTTTTGTCACAGTATTCATCACTGACAAGCACAAGAGAGCTGGAAATTAAGCATACAGTAATAATAACAATCACAGTGTAATGGCCTCCTGGCTGGGCTGAGCATCTGTTTGCTTTCAGCTCAGCTAATAGCAACTCTCTTCTTTTAAGTAGAAATTCATCTAACTAAATATAAGTATTTCTAAGGGAGCAGTGCCTCTGACCTGGTCCTCCTGGGCTTCCCAAACAGCAGAGTCTGCAGGCTGGTCATGAATCTGCATATCCATGGAATCTTGCTGCCTCTCATTTGGCATTCTCCCAGAGCTCCCCCTCTGTGAGTCAGCTCCTGGCCTGGCCCCAAGCAGGATAAGCAGGGGCTCCCCTGGACTCCCATCTCAATCCTGATGTTGCAGTGATGAGACTGAATTCTCTAGTGTCATTCATGCCCCTGGGAAAATCTTTCTTCATATCAAAAAAAAAAACAGAATAGGCACAGTGTATCTGAAAATTGCAGGTGAGAAGACTAACCCTAATGCCCTGTGAGGAAGCCCTGCTCAACCTTGCTGCAGATAGTCTGCTCCTCCCCTGACCAACCCATGCTGTAGATACCCTGGTCTTTCCCAGACTAACACACTCATTCATGCCTTTTTATCCCAGTTTCTCCCTCAGAATTATTCACTTTAGTGCTCATGTTGGGTAGATGGTATCCCAGGATCAGTCTTCCCATGGTTTCCAGTTCCATCAATGGAGAAAAAGCATTGTCCATTGATTCTTCTCACTCATTCCCAGTTGGTAGCGGAGTGCTCATGCTTCAGGGACCTCAAGTCTTGGCTGGACCAGCCTCCCCATCAGTCTCTTCTGCGATTGCATGGTTTGCTCTATGGCTAACAGGAAAGTGCAGTGAGCATCAACACACATTTCCATACTTTTTTTGTCTAAACCAGGGCAGCTAAATTTTGCTCTAAAGATTTATTCTGCCCACTCACTCTAAAAAAAGCATAAGATTATTTTAGGTGTCTAAGGCTACTCAAATCTAGTTGGTAACCACAAAGAGTACAAGATGCTCACAAGGATGGTGTAAGTCCTGCTTGCAGGGACCACTGCTCTTTCTCTGGGGAAGGCTGGATGTAGGAACAAGTTTTCACTAAAATGAAACATCCAAACAGCTGTTTTTCATGGGGCCAGGTGATTGAATGTGGTAGCAATCCACCACAGCAAGTGGGCTGAGGTTTGAATAATGTTAGTTAAACTGTTCAGCACACCAGGCCATTTCTTCTGTGAGCTTTTTGACTCAAATATATGCCACGAGTAAGGACTGAAAAAAGTAAAAGAATGTTTAAAATGAAATTGTATGTAGCAATTTAGTTTAAGTTACTTACTGCCGTTGTGGAAAAATAAGAAGTTTCATTATTTTCAGGAAGGTTTTTTACATTTTACCTTTCTGATTACACTGAAATGCCATGCATGAAGGTTGTGCTGAGACACATAATGAAGGAGAATAAAGGCTGTCAGGCGGGTTTCTTCAATGCAGACCCATTTAAAAATGTCATTACTCTTCAATATAGCACAATAAGATGAACACTTGAAGAAAGTGAAGCAGGTCTAATCTACAAGCACTTCAGCAGAGTATTTGTGATCCACATAATGGAGTACTTCATGCAACTTGTATGCAAATTGGCATGATCTCAATCTTACATTGTGATCTGAAAAACCCACCTGAAGGGCTGTATGGAAAGCATTGTCAACAAGCCAAGATTTAGGTGGTGTCATGGGACTATATAACCACTGCAGAACAACTGCTTGTCTCTGACAGGTACAAAGTGATAGGCAAAACTGCAAAGAACATTAGCACTAGAAAACTTAATTGGTATTTACCACCACATGGGCAGATTACATCTCAAAAGCATAAGATGCTCCTAAAGGACTCTTCACCAAAAAGACCAGTGTGCCACAAAGCTGATGGCTGTTCCACGAGGGTGGCAGAAGTGAAGGACAACCTTGTGTTACCTCTGATTGGCAAATGTGTTGGTGTGCCTGATGCTTTTGTGGGACTCCATGGGCACATTAATGGAGGTCACAGCCCAGGAGGATGGAAATTTTTGGCCATTAGGCTGAGTTAACAAGTTGAAGCTCAAAAATTTAGGTAGGCCAAGGACATCTGAAATGCTCCTCCAAAAAAGTAGAGAAAGACTGTACTGACAGGAGACTCTGGGTCTCTGGCACAAGCTGTCACAGGGAAGAGTCTGCAGAGATGGAAGCAACAGCACCAGTGCAACCTACCATAACTTGTCTCACCTTAACAATTGACTCCCATTGCTTTATACCTCAGATCAATTAAATTAACTCTTGGTCTTGGAGAAGCAGATTTTGGGTCTCATTAGTATGCTGGCAAATGGGATCCCACAGAGGAAAAGTCTAACTGATGAGCTATGTAAAGATTCTATTGTGAGATGGATAGTGGTAGTTTCTGGGTGCAGATCTAGCAGTGTCTGGAGTCCAGAGTTCCTCCCTAGAAGACGTGCAAGAAACCATCAGATCAGTGTGTGGGGGAGTTTGCTCCTTGTGTCAGTCGCCTTTTCTCTGTCCCAGCTTCTGACTGTTGAACTAGCCTAGGAGTCATATCCCTTGTCATGGTATCCCCTGAAAGATGGAAGGAAATTGGGAATGCATTGTAAATTGCACATAATAAAGGAAGTGGGATGGCAGCTATAACTATCACATAATACAGATGACTACTGTTAGAACATATAAAAGTAATTTTAGGTAAATGTGTCACAAAAGTGAGGAAATTGGGATTTTTCTTAGGCAAACTCAAACTGATGCCTGCACAGGAAACAGATCTGAAGGGAGATGGTGAGGGAAAACAAAAACAGATCTCAGGATTGGTAATGCTAGAAGAAAAATGGAAATTTTAGGAGGGAGCAGAACAGATGGTTACCAAAACCACTGTGAATGTAGAGGCATCTCAACACATGAAGACAGCCCCTGTCTGTGAGATTCTCTTTATATCATGCTTTATCCTGAGTATTCAGCTCCCTGCACGAGAGAAAACCCAAAATGAGAGCACCAGAGAAAGTCAAAAACTCACAGAGTCTGGCTCTGCCATGGCTGCCATTGAAATGTGACATTAGACTGGACACAGAAGGAGTGTTCAACCCAAAGGGTGAGGAAGGAATTAGCCTGAGGGTCTCAAGTCATGGAATAAAACTCAGAAAGGGAATTCAATGCTGAATAATAAGAAACAGTACAGGACTTCATTGTAGTTGCCATGTGTAAGCCTGGTGGACAAGACTAAAATGAATACAAAGTCCTAAAGCTCCAGCCCCAAAACCAGGAAACCAGAGAGCCCTTCTGAGGTCTGCTGGAGCAAAGGCGAACTAGATGGACAGGACTAATGGGCAGATCTGAAATTTGGGGGTTTTTTGTGTGTGAGATTGTGTGAAAAGCAATTCTGTTAAAAAAAGAAAAAAGTTTGAATAGATACACCAATCTGGAGTCCTAACCACAGGCAGTGACTTCCCTCACTGGAATGTCAAATTAAGGGCATGAGAGAGAAATAGAAATGGAAAATAAAATATTTCAAACTGGAGTTTTGAAACTAGTCCTGTGAGAACTGGGTGAAGGTGTTAGGATGTCTTCTGTGAGTTTAAAGGGAAATCTGTGGAAGACAGGAGTATCAGAGGGCCACAAGGAGAGCTCCATGAAGACCTTCTTGCAGTTGTCTTTAGATGGTTTGAACAGAGCGCCATCATGGTTCAGGCAGGAGAAGATGCCCACATTGCTGTGTGAATACAGGCAGATGTAGAACATGTGCAGGCTCCCCAGTGTAGGAGCCCATTTTCATTTATCACTAAGTGTGTTTTGTCAAAGGAAGCACCCAATTTCCTACAAGGCAGGGAAGACTGCACCTAGGAGGTTTATTGGCAGGATAAGCCCCAACCCTGTTTCTGGTTGTATAGCTTCTTGTATGGGCATAGTTGTCAGCAAGGTATTCAACAAAGAAATGTAGCCCTCCTCTGAGCCAGCTCCCTAAAAAGGTTATGAGTAGTATTCTCATGGGGAAGGAGAAGTATCTAACAACCCATGTGAACCTGAATTTGAAAATGCTTTGGAAAATGGCAACAGAGCAGCTGTCAGATTAAAATAAATATGCTTCTTAGACTGTGATGAGGGACCCAACTTGGACAACGTAACTTCACTTTGAAATTAAACAACTTAGAAATGAGTATGAGTAGAAGATAACAAGGACTCTGGCTTAAGAGTCTGCTACCATCCTGCAGGAAGGAGGAAAATTTTCAGGCCGAATTGCCAGAAAAGCCATTACATAGAGGTGTAGGTAGAAGAGCAGCAGATGCCTATGGGCTATGTGAAACTGGCACAAACCTAAAGAGGAATTCTTTACAGTGGAGTAGCGATCGAATTAAAGGCTTTGGGGAAGAAAGATGAAGGAGGCTAGACAGAACCTCAACAGCTTGTAGACAAAACCTTACACAGCTTCTACTAAGGAAGACTGTGTACATTCAGGGATCACAACTACTGCATATCTACCCCCAAAAAAACCCCAGTTCTTCTCTTTCTTCTAACAGGGAGGTTATTCTATCTCCTTCACACTTTTTGTGCAGATGCCACTTGTCTGATACATGAGTATAATTAAAACCATAGTCATGAACAAAAACATCTGCTTCAGTACTGCCCTTATCAGCAAAGCATTATGTGTCACCAAAAATTAATTCCTTTCTTATCTATTCCTCTATATAAAAATTAATTTACTTTACAGGAAGATTACAAGTTTCAGTAAAGAACAGGTTGTTACTAGTCCTGATTCCTGTATTTCCCCTATCTTCTCTTTACACAGCAAATGAAAATGGCTGGAAATCATCTTTGCAAGGCTTGTCTGGTTCTTCCCAGTCCAACAGACAACCTTTCATTTTGGTTCCAGGCATGGAGCCAGTGTGTGATCATTTTTGAAGGCTGTTTAGCTGAGATAAGTCATGCTTCCAAGTGTCAACATTTTCCAAAGAAGTTATGTTTCATAAGACCTCAAATCAAATTTTCACTTGTGACTTATGAACACAGGTCTGGAACATCAATTGCATAAATGTCTCAGGTTCCAAAAACCCAATGCTATCAGTAGGAGTCAAGTCCTTCGAAGATCTGGGTCCTGCAAGTATTAATATCCCAGGGCTTTGACCCACCAGCAAGATTCTGCACATCAGCTGCTCTATGATAGTTTTTAATGTTCTTGGGCACAGCATCAGCTGGCAAACAGAAGGCAGTTAATCTCTTAGGAAAAGAGAGATTCAAATTACCTCATATTTACTACTACTGTCTTCTGAAAGGTAAAAGCACAGACAGTTATCGAGCAATTGATGCAGAAGTGCATTTACACAGGAGCCTCAAGGCTCCTAAGTGATAATGTCATAATTAAAATCAAGATTCAAGGTTGGACAGTGCTTTGAGCAACCTGGTCTAGTGGAAGGTGTCCCTGTCCATGGCAGTGGGGGTGGAACTGTATGATCTTTAAGATCCCTTCCAACCCAAACCATTCTAGGATTCTATGATCCTATGATTCTATGCTACCTCTGGGCCAGATTCATTTCTGTGCTATGCCAATTTATGTTGGGGAAACTTGGCTACATCACTATTTGTTTCAATAGTGTTTCTCTATTGCCTGCTTGAGGAAATGAAATCACATTTTTTTTAAAACTGTAGGTGATAAATGTATACCATGATTCATTTGGGGAGACAAATCAGTTCTTTTAAATACTTGTGATTGGTTTGAATGTCCAGAGGTGTAGTTCTGGATATCACAGAAGAAGAGAACAGACCTAAGACTCAGCTCATAACCTCAAGCCTGAGTAGGCACTTGAAAATCCTGGGCAGGTGACAGGCATCTGGGTGGTGTGACTACAGCACAGGACAACATCACCAAGAAAAGTACCTAGTTGTAGGATTTACCTCAGAAGACTTAAGAAAATGTATCACTTCAAGGAGTTTTTTCTGTAGTTTGCCATTTTGGTTATTCCTGGAAAAACCCTTGCTCTGGATTGACTTGGCTTCAGCTAGAACCGGCTACTCAGCTTTTGTGATGAACAGAGAAGGCAGCCACACACTGTGCTAATGGTGTTGCTTCTTTTTCTTACCTCACCCTCCAGGAATGGTGTCTTTTGACCATAGCCCAGTAGGCTTGGGTGGTTCCTCAGGTTTGTTGGGAACAAATCACTACTGAATCCCTGTGCTGATCTGTGCAAGTTGTTACTTCTATAGCTGTAGGCATCGGCACTTGAGCAGAAGTCGGAGTCACCAATCAGCAAGCATTTGGGTCTGTCACTGCTAAAGACATTCAGTGAATCAGGAAGGAGTAGGTAATTCAACTTTGTGGCCCAGGACTTCCATGATGGTTTCTAAACTTTATTGCTGCTCTGTGCAATCTCTGTCTCCCCTTTTCTTTATTTAGATGGCAAAATTTGGATTATAAAGTCACAAATTGCTCCTGCTAATGTGAATAAGTAAGTCCCATTGTACATAATAATTAAGCCAGTGGGTGAAAATCTGCAAAAGTCCATTGACTTTTAAAGTCTATTAACTATTGACAATACAAGGATGCTGTATCAGCAATACAGCAACACCAAACTATAAGGATGTACTGACATCAGGTGACTTACACCAAGGTACTTTTTCATACTACTCTGTAAGGATACTGGGCTAATTGAGCATGTAATTAGACCAGACATGGAAAGCTGCAGTAGTTTAATGCTTCACATTCTTGTTTTAACTCCAGAAATAAGAGGTAGAATGAGTTGCAACTTCCTGATCAGTAGAGATGTTCAAAGGAACGTGTTTAGGAGGGAATGAGCTTGTATAATGCCGTACCAGAAGACTCAGCAGCAGCTCTTCATCTTGCTGCTAAGGATGCAAAGCCCCTTGCAGAACTGAGCACAAAGCACTACTACTCAGCTGTTTTAGGAATGAATCTGCAGAGTCCTACTTAGTAGCATACTTCAGTTGCTTGAAGAGCCACTTAGTGTCATCAGAGATAAGCTGGGGTTCCCTAACAGCATTTGCTACAGACAGGTTCAAGTCTACTATATGTCCTGTTTCACATCTGCTAGCTCAATGCAAATCTTTCAGATGCCTCAAAAATTAGGCATCTTTTCAGATCTTCATCTAAAACCCTGATGTCAAGCCCACTGAAGACAATGGTGGAAGGCTTTTAATTTTATTTCTGCAAAAAGTTTAACATGAATGTTAAAGATGTGGGACACTTCAACACATTACTTATGTAAGCGCTGGAGGCAGAAACAGAAAGACAGACCATGAGAACAGTGTGTACTGCCTTTCTCTGTAAAACAACAGGAAGAATCCAGATCTCCTTTCATACCTATGTTGAATGTTTTGCATTTATCCTTATAAACTAAGACACAGCCTTTAAAAAGTTTCTCTATTGTCATGCCAATACTTGCAAAACAGAGATCAGTTCTATACTAGGAATTGCAATTTTGGTACTACTCAATGACAAATAAGGACATGCCCCTCTGCACTCCTTCTTTCACATATCTATCAGATATGCTGGCTGAAAAATTAGCACTTTCTAATACATTTTTTTTTGATCTTGACTCAAATCACCAGCATTTTGGGAAAAGCAAATGCAACATACTTTTCAAGGCAGAGACTGGGAAAAAACCCACTCCCATTCCCCTTCAAAACCACAAAGAAATCATGCAGGAAAAGCTGGATAGTTTGTTTGTTTGTTTGTTTGTTTTTACCTAAAAAGGAAAAGGCAGAGTGTCTCTGAGGTCCAGGAAGGACTTTTATAAAGAACAGATGAGACTTGGAGTGCAGTGATGCAATGGAAGCTGGAAAGATTAGATCAACAGCTGGTAGCACACTAACACCTCTGGTGACTGGCAAGACAAATACAAATCTGATTGCTCTGACCTCTGACTTTCTGAGAACTGACCAGGCAGTGTAACCCAGGAGACTTTCTGTATTAATTATAAGATTCATGACATGCTTTTTCTTGGATTATCACAGTCAAACTTAGTGCTCCCAAGGCAGTACCCACAGGGATACTGAATTTGTGATTTATTGCTTGAGACAATACTTGCCAGGTTGGGAAAAAGGCTTTTTTCCAAATCTCTGTGTGACTCCTAGTTTTATAGAGCTGAAACAAAGTTGCTCCAGATTCAGTTGCTTTGTGTTTTAGTTACCATTGAGTTTTATGGCTGCAGAATGTTTTCCCATTTATTAGGTGCTCTGCCTGGAATGCAGCATTGGGTGATTTATTACAAGCACAACACTCCCCTCTGCAACTGGTGATATGATATTTGTCCAGAAGTAAAGGATTGTGAGTAAGCTGAATGGGATCCAGCTGTGTCCCTGGATCCAAACCAGCCCCAGTCTTTGTAGGGGCAATTTTCTTTTCTGGAGTACAAAGAGCTACAGTAACTTCTATCAGAGGTGACCTCTGCACTTTTCTTCTTAGGTCTGAAAAATCTGCCCATTTCATTGTTCAGATCTCAGAAGACAGGTAACAGGGTGATGGCTGAACCACTCTCCACATAGTATTGAGCTCTCTGATGGCAAATCAGAAGATTCAGCTTGCCTTTCGAACTTCACACTGTGCATTGCACATCTTTAATTGTCTGGGTCATGAGCTTCTCAAAGCAACACTTTGGCATGACTTCCAAAATCCAATTAATTTAGCCCAATCCTTGGGTATATATGCCCATATGATCAAGGGATGTCTCTTCCCCAGCTGTACCCAGAGTTGACAGTGACTGGCATCAGGATCTTCAGCTGACAGATGAAACTTGGCTGGGAGCAAGGCAGAATGATTCCCCTGTTGCTGCCTCGTGCTGGTGTACGTAAGCTGTAACTCTAGTGAGACCAGATTTTCCTTTCAAGAAAAGGGCATTGTTCTAAGCTGGTCCCACTACACCTATTAATTTCTAAAAATTAGATGATGCTGAACTCCTTTTTCAAGCAACTCTTTCCCAGCTATAACAGCAAATGCACAGCTTCTGCTGCTGAGCTGTTTTTTATTCCCCTTTAATTGGCCTACCTAGAGGCTGAGTAATCTGTCATTTTATATTTCCAGTGTTCAAATACTGCTGGGGGTGGCGGGAACCATTTTACAATGCATTCTGTCTCACTGCTGGAATAGCTGGGAAGATTTGGAAGGTCTTCGAGCACACTGGGAAGCCAGCTCACCTTGCACTATGACACAGAAATAGCAATTGTCTCCAATTTAAGCTGCAGGCAAAAGTGATATATAAACACAGAACGCAGAAAACATGCAAAAGATTCCACAGACCTCATGGAAAACTCTTTTTAAAAGAAGCAGATTGGTAAAAGAGTACCGTCTCCCTCCACTGCTAAAGAGAAAGAGGTAGCAAGCATAGGGTCTGTAATTCCTTTGGGGCAAAACCCACCTTGTAATTGGGATAATATAGCGTGTCACACAATGAGCTTCTGGTCTGTAAGCACTGCATAAGAAATGATTAACAAGTTAATTCCATGCCTGATCCTGACATGTCCTCTCCTTGTACACAGGTGGTGTGGAGGAAAGGGAAAGGTGCATTGCCATCTTATGGATGAAAACCTGTCCAAGTATCACTGGGAAATGACCGAGCCTGATGCCATTTTACTGACCACGTATTCAGAGGTGCAGGAGCAATTTTCATAGCTACCAAGTCACCAACTGGAAAATGAGGAAATTAGTTAAGAGTAAGGACTTTTGGTATGGTATAGCGAAACATCTCCTAGAATGGAGACTTTTGTTTTTTCAATGCTTTTTTCCCCAGCAGTATAAGATACCAGCAACAGTCTCCCAGTGCACAAATGCCCCAGAGCCCCTAGAAAGCATAAATCTGATAGCTGCATTTCTGCTGGCAGCTTCATTGGAACCATGCTCCATTCCAGGGTAAACTGGCTCCCACTGGCCCCTCAAACATTAGGACATAAGCAAAAGCCATAGCTCTAAAGAAGCTGACAGTGGTATTAATCCTCTTCTAGAAGGAAATTAAAATACTTATTTAATTTGGAAATTAGATATGCCTACAAGCATCTCAAGACTTTGAGGGCGCCTATCCAGCACAGCTGAGTGCCAGGTTATAGCTAGGACCTCAGAAACACACAATTTATATAAAAAATGGAATAGTAAAATGGTTTGAGTTGGAAGGAACCTTAAAGCTCATCCAAGACCAAGACCATCCAGTTCCAACCCCCTGCCATGGGCAGGGACACCTTCCAGTAGATCAGGTTGCTTAAAGCTCCATCCAACCTGGTGTTGAATAATTTGCTGGGACATATCTGCCCAGGTATTGGCTACTTGGATTACATCTCTGGTGAGCAAAATTTGAATGGATGATATGGGCAGACTCCAGGTTCCCACACGCTGCAACTTGACCTATCTTTCATCCACCAACATCTAATATAGAATTAAACCTACCGAAATGCAGTATTTGCTCACTGCCCCCAACAGCAGCTCTGAGAAATCAGCAAGGTTTCTCAGCACCTTCATGGACATTGGCCACTTAGGTGAGCTCAGGGAAGTACCTCTTAATATCTCTCTCTCTTGTCACATACAGGTTAAACAGAATGGATTATTTTCAGCATAAGTGGGAAATTCCTTCAAGGTCCCAGAGACTAAAAGTTTGATACAGGTGTTGCTGTACCAGCAGTCTCAAGGCATGCTCTAAGGGCGGCACATAAGAGCAACAGATGAATAATCAGGCTGACTTGATGTCACAAGGTAGCACAGAGAAATTGCTTGCCCTTAAAGTGTGAAATCAGGTTTCTTGAATTAAGTTTCATATCCAGTAATGTGCACCACAGGTAGCGGATCTGCGTCTCTCACAGCAGATATAAATTATGACCACTTGCCTCATTAAGATTGCCTGGTAATTCTGTTGCCCTCTTAATCCATGCCAAGGGAATTTGGAGATAGGGATGCAACATGTTTTCCCCTTTTGCAGTTGCTGAGCAATGAATATTTTACCTGTTGGAGGGGAAAAAAGATAGGAAGAAATCTGTGGAATTCCCCTGTTTTCAGCAGTTAGTGCTCAGGCTTCTCATGTTGTCAGATTTCTGGATATCTGCTTTGAACACACTCTCTTCAGGAGCTCAAATACAGAAAACAGAGGGGGACGTTTGTAGGCATTTCTTATCTGACAGACACAAAATGTTTTACACACTACCTCTGGGCAAGTTCCCCAGATCACATCAGCCAGCTTAACCAGGTGCCATGAAAGAAGATTAAACCCTGTTAATTCACTTAGTGCTCTGAAGCAGATGCTGGCAAATAAAAAAAAAAAGTATGTACACTGCTGCATAATTATTCTGATTTAGTATCTGTAGGTTCCCAACAACAGAGCAGTGAAGGGATCAGTTCTCAAATAAGTATATTTTTCATACACTAAAGAAATTTAGAAGCCTTATACTGAAGAGAGGAATTTAGTCATGGGCTAATTCTTTCCAGCATCTGGACAACCAAGTGGAAAGAGATTCCCATTGGTAAGAAGTCATGGAAGTTCACTAGCATTAAAGGAGCTCCACTGGTGGGACAGAGGATGTGGGTCTCCTATAAATAGCACAGGACGTAGGACTGAACTTGCCATTTCCTGCAGTGGAAAGAACTGTTCTTTCTCAATACATCACTGAGAACAGTTCAGCCCACTAATTTAATCAAAAGGGAAATTACAAGCAACATCAGGTCTAACATGAAATTCTGATCCCACTAAAGTCAGTGGGAATTTTGCCACTAATTGCACAGAGATTTTACTCCATGCCTTTGTACAGAGATGATGGGAAAGTGAAAAGCAGCAGAGAAACTTAGTGGAGTTTTGTCAGGCTTTACGTGCATGCAGCCTGCAAGTGACCCTGAGTGAGCAGAACCTGCGGACAGCTCTCAAACCAGGGAGATGATCTCCACAGCCAAGGCATTGGCCTTGCTCTTTGCCCTTCTGCTTGATTTACCAGCTCAGGGATGCTCTATCTCAACTAAACGTAATTCTGAGCTCCCTTCTAAACAAGCAGACAGCAAAAGGGGCAGATGGATGACAGGATGGAATTGATCAATTTTTTCACAGTAGTGCTTCAGAAAACCAGTCAAGCCTCCAGACGTGTCTGGGCCAAAAGCAGACCCAACAGAGTCCTTCACTCCATGAAAAATAAGATGTTTGTCTTCATCTGTGAGGAAAATTTTCTTAGCACAGAAGCAGGAAAGGGATTCAGCTAAGCATGGCTGTCCATCTTGGAAGGAAGCCCTCTTTTGTAAAAGTCCCATTCATGTCATCCTAAAACAGATGCCTAAATCAGACCAAATGCTTCTTTCTCTTTGCAAGCTATAGAGGCATCTATTTTAGCTGTGAATTTTGGAAATGTCACACATCAAGTGTGATAAACCCACCCGAGCACTCTCTTTGTGCTTGGCCTTGCAGAGCACTGAGACCCACCTTCTCCATGGTATGACATCACTCCCAGTCCATCTCAGCCCACTGGGTTTCTCCTTGCAAGGAAACCTCCCGGAAGACCTCTGCTCTGGCAGTTGCTCTGCTGGGCAGTGTGAATCCCCTTCACCTCCAGCAGTGTCCCAAGAGGTGCCCTCTTTGGTAGCATCAAAGAGTCACCAGGAACAGCAATTTCCATGCATTGCTTTGCACTGAACTACGTGGCTCTGCACACAATTAGTGATAGCATCTCAAGTCCAAGGAACAGCGCAACCTTTTAGTAAGGTGTCTAGCCTACTGCTGTCTGCAAGTAAAGATCCACGCTATGGCTACAGCTCATCCCTTTTAAAAAGGGTCCTTATCCAAAGAGTAAACTCAAAACAGAGTTGGAGGAGACATGAACCTCCAGGGGAGAAACGTATGTGTCTAAGCCATAGCTCACCCTTAGGAGTTTTTTAATTCTAAAGGGGATCCTGGTCCTACATGTAATAGGAAATCAAAAGTCCATGTGACATCCCCCTGGCAGAAATTGGTCTAACTGGAAAAGGGGCCATGAGATATGTGGTGAAGGGATTAACAGCAACACCCTGATAGGGATGATGGGCTGCTGATAAAGGTGATAAGGTGAGGGCATTGACGACACGGACTCCGAAGAAAGATCGAAGACCTAGTTTATTTTACAAGCACCCTTATATATCTTCCGACAGAAGCTGATTGGTTAGTAGCCCCACTTGGAGAAAGCTAATTGGTTAGTGCCACATTTGAAGAAAGCTAGTCGACGTAGGTGCATCCCATTGGCTAAAACTACTGTTCAAACGACTCCC